>JADRCO010001153.1:0-21994 GCA_021464525.1 Rhizophagus sp. LPA8_4_AMF
GAGGGAGTGATTTAACCCAGGTGATTTAACCGGAGGAGCAAGTTAGCAACACTCTTTTATAATAAAATTATTAAATGACAATTTATTTTTTATAATAAAATTATTAAACGACAATTTATTTTTTATAATAAAATTATTAAGAAGAAGTTAATTAAGAATTTAAAAAATAAAAAATAAAAAATTATTTTTTTTTATAAAATATTTAAAATTAAATATAAATAATTATAATAAAAACTAAGAATTTTTTAGAGTTTTAAATAAATTATTTGATAAAGTTTGCAATTTTGTAAATTTTTGTAAGAACATTATTAAAAATGTAAAAGTTGTATTTGACTATTTGTAATGTTATTTAATAAATTGGTAAATTGAATTAATTTAAAGTTTCTGATATTATTTTATATGATTTTGATATCATTATAATATTAGATAAGATTATTAAAATCATTTTATGATAATAATATATACAATATATATATTATACATATCAACAAAAAATTTGCTTATTTCAGGGGTATTTTCAAAAATTTTAAACTACATACCGTTGCTTTTTAGCTAACATAATCCAAAAAAGTGCAAATAAACTTTAAATAAACAAAAATACATTTGCTATATATATTTTTTAAAGTTAATTTTATTTTAATGTTATATATTTGAAAATAAGTTAAAAAGATCAAAAAGATAAAAATTAAAAAAATATTCAAGATAAAATTAAAAAAACCCATGATAGAATCTTAAATAGCATAGCAAATTGAGCAAATTTTTTAAATTTATGCTGATAGTAAACCATTTATTTTATAATAATCATTAAAAAAGATTGTAATAAATTTTCCAATAAATTTTTATGAAAAAAAAAATGAAATACTTTATTAAAAAAAAAAAATTCAAGCCAATATTCTCAATATCCTTATTAAAAAAATTATTTTCAATAAAATTTTCTATTAAAAGACTTCTAAACGAAATTCTCCATCAAAAAAAGACTCACCTATAAAAAAACTTTTCAACCAACAAAATTATCAAAAAAAAAATAATTCTCAGCAATATTCCTATTAAAGAAAATTCCTTAACGAAATTCTCTATCAAATATAAACTTCCTATTAAAAAAAAAAATTCTCTAATGAAATTCTCTACCAAAAAAATTCCTAAAAGAAATTCTTTATAAAGAAAAATTATCTATCAAGAAAAAATATTAAAAAAAAAAAATTTCTAACAAATTATCTATCAAAAAAAAAAAAATCTTTCCCATTAAAAAACCATTCTCCAATGAATTTTTTATAAAAAAAAAAAAGTTCTTTGTCAAAAAAAAAATCCAACAAAATTATCTATCAAAAAAAAATCTTCCAATTTAAAAAATTCTCCAATGAATTCTCTATAAAAAAAAAAATTATCAATAAAATTCTTGTTAAAAGAAAAAATTCGGCTCTATTAAAAAAAAAAAATTCTTTAACGAATTCTTTATAAAAAAATCTCTCCTGTTAAAAAAAATCTTTCCAACGAAATTATCTGTCAAAAAAAAATCTCCTTATTAAAAATTCTTTAACAAAATTATCTATAAAAAATAAAACTCCTCTATTAAAAGAAATTCCCCTATCAAAAAAAAATTATCTAACGAAATTTTATCTAAAAAAAAAAATCTTTTTATTAAAAAAAAATTCTTTACCAAAAAATTTTATTTTTAAAAAAAATTATCCACGAAAAATTTTCTAATAAAATTTAAGAAATTTTTTTTTTCTAAACTTAAAAACCTGCTGACAAATTTTGCAAACCCTGTGATTAAAAAAAGATCGACTCTGCCGCCGATCTGCAACTCAACGCTGACAATTTTGTCTAGCTCAATTTTGCCAACCCCAGCGCTGACAAAAGATCTGACAATTCGTCAACCCTGTGCTGATCTTTTGTCAGACCCGGACATCAGAACCGTGCTGACCTTTTTGACCAGCTCGTCGTGCCATATTTACACATTCCGATTGTTTGGAAGAACTATTTATTTTAACGCTTTTGAGATAGATTTACATCAAGATGATTATTTGGGAATTATTTCTCACATGACATCTAAAACGTTTATATTGTGAATAAAATTAGTATTGTACAATAATTTTAAGGCGAGCGGGCGTGCATTCTACAAATGATCACCGCCATGCATAAAATCAAATGGTCCTCCTTGATTATTGTTACATTGTCACTTACACAGAAAAAAAAATCATCTTTTTTTTTTTTTTTTAACTAAAACAAACATATTTTTGTTAGAGAATGTAATGCTATATATGCATGTTGGATGTGATAAGCTTCTCGTGCACCCACCCCACTACAATATCTGAGAAAAAGTTTTAATTGTTAATCTTTTTGAAATTATCCATACATCTATAATATTCTTGTGACATACTCTGTTATTTAATAATGACTTTAAACATTTAATAACTTCGTACTCCATTTGCAAATATAATTCTTTCCTAATTAAAAAAAAATTTTTTTAATTATACTGTATGTTAAAATATTTTTTATATCTATAAAAGATTAATAAACTTGAGGTCATCAAAGCTTACATTATGACAAAACCCAAGCAATACATAAAATGATAAGATTTTTTTGTTAAATAATACAAGGCGACATATTACGTAATTCAATTTCTGAAAGAAATGCGTAGAGACAATAGCAAATCTCTTGTTATTATTCATCTATTGCTCGGGATCCAAAAATCCGGAATTTTAGGTTCATAGTATGCATGTCACACTGCATGCTCGTTTCGGGTTTTACGCCGTCATATTGATAATATTTTTCGACTAACATTACGCAACGTTTTTGCCTACTATTTGTACAAATAATCGTAAAAGATGGTACGATGTTGTTTCTCTATAAATAAAATCGTTCAGTTCGTCAAGCGTTAAATTTGTTTACCTTTTTTTTTATAAAATATTATCTTTGGTTTTTGTTATAAAATGAACGATTTTCCCGTAAACGACGATGATAATATCTACGTTGAAACTAAAATCGAATTCGGTAGCGACAAAAATAACAATACTGAAAAGCCACATAACGGTAAACCTATTACAATTATAGAAGTATCACCAAAAGGAAAATATCTTGTTACTTATAGTGAGGAAGATGAATCGATTGTCGGTTGGAATGTTAATGATGTAGATGAGGGTCAACTTAAATCAGATTATTGTAATACTATTAAGCTTAAAAACGTACATAAAATGTGTGTTTCTGATGATAAGATATTTGCATGTATTTATGATGACCACTACAAGCTGAGTAAGTTATATTTATTTAATATTTATTTAATTATTAATAATAGTAATTTATTTTCTTTATTTTTTTACATTTTATTAGAAATAATCGATATGAAAAATGATAAAGAAATTGAATCAAATTTATGTGTATATTCTGATACTTATTATGATTGCATCTTTAATTTAGAGAGTGAATTTATTTTTTATAATGAGATAATTAATAGACATGATATATATCAGAAAATTATTTGGATTTATTCCACACAAACTGGAAACAACAAATGGACGTGTAAAGGGATTTACAAGATACCCGATGATTTCGAATTAATTAGCATATCAAAATATGATAGCAAAGTTTATTTATTATCAAACAATAATATCTACGAATGGAATATTCTTACTGGAAAAGGTATAAAAATATTTGGTAATGAGAAAAAGGAATATGAGGTAATAAATAATTTAAATTATCTGTCTGAATGTTCTAATATAATCATAACCCACTATTTATTTTTTTAAATGAACTTCACAGATTGTTAAAAGCTTTGAGGTAATAAAATAATCTTAAATTATCTGTCTAAATATTCTATGTATAATATTAATAACTTTTAAAATGAATTTAACAACAGCCAGCTAAAACCACAAAGGAGGTAATTAATTTATTTTACATTATCTGTTTGAATATTCTATAAATAATAATAAATTATTATTAATTTTTTTAATGAATTTAATAGAAAACCAGTGCTCTTCTGGTAATAGATAATTTTGAACTATCTGTCTGAGTATTCTATAATTTAATAATAAATTATTATTAATTTTTTAAATGAATTTAATAGGAAGCAATTAATGAGGTAATAAATAATTTTGAACTATCTGTCTGAATATTCTATAAATAATAATTATAAATTATTATTAACTTTTTAAATGAATTTAATAGATCGTCGAGGTAATAAATAATTTGAATTATCTGTCTGAATATTCTATAAGTAATAATAAATTATTATTAACTTTTTAAATGAATTTAATAGCAAGCAGTGGTAATAAATTAATTTTTAATTATCTGTCTGAATATTCTATATAATACTAATAATCTAATATTACTAATTTTTTAAATGAATTTAATAGCTTGGTCATGAGGTAATAAATAATTTTGAACTATCTGTCTGAATATGCTATAAATAATAATAATTTTTTAAATGAATTTAATAGGCAGCCATCCTCCTTGGAGCGGTAATAAAATAATTTTTATTATCTGTTTGAATATTCTATATATAATACTAATAATCTAATATTACTAATTTTTTAAATGAATTTAATAGAAACACTTCGCCGCCGAAGAGGTAATAAAATAATTTTTAATTATCTGTCTGATTATTCTATATATAATAATAAATAATTATTAATTTTTAAACGAATTTAATAGGAAGCTATAACTGCCATAGAGGTAATGAATAATTTTATCCGTCTTATTATCCTATATATAATAATTAATTATTTTTTATTTTAAAATGAATTTAACAGAACAAACTTTGGCGTACTACTCGATTTAAAAAATGTTTCATTAAAAAGAGAGAGGTGAGAAATAATTTAAAATTATTTGTTTGAAATTCTACGTATAATCATGAATTAATTACTATCTATTTTAAAATGAATTTAGCAGTCTATCCTTAGTAATCAAAGTATTAAAAAAGATATCAGAATTTCTAGTAATAAAAAGTTTATTTGTTTAAAAGTCAAGAACAAAATTATTATATATTCAATTGAATTGAATGTTCCTATCACTTCTTTTGATATAAATAATGGTATTGTATTAAAATAAAGTGTACAGCTACTACGATTATTCATATTAAACTAATATTTTCTCTATATAGATATTATTCAACCACGCAATTTTATGAACTTTCCTGATTTGTATCTCTTGATATTTACTTTGTTACTTTTCAATGTAGCTCAAGATGTTTTATTAAAGAATGAAATTTGGAATTCCATCATGGAATATTGTTGGAAAAAATGTTTACATCATTTAGAAGAAAGTCAAAAAGAACTTCAAGCTGAAAATTTGCTTTTATTTGACAAACACATATTTGGAATTCTAGATGGATACATTTGGAAAATTAAGCCAGAGACTTCAACTTTATCATCATTTACATTACTTAATTCACAAAAATCTTTATATGAGAAATTCATATTTGAAGACTTGAATTCTGTTAATATAATTACTAATGAAAAATCTGATGAAAATGGATGTAGCGCTGCTAATGATTTTAATAAGGAAATTTACAAATACTTAAATATTCATTTATTCGATCCATATATGGACATTATTCAGGAAATTTTTCAAGAAGCTCTATCAAAACCTCAAACAAAAAATAAGCTGAAATTAACTATAAACTCAGTAGAATGGACTATTGAATCCAATAAAAATGGATTGGAATTGCAAGTCAAGAAAATCAGTAATGAACCCATTTATAGATATAAAAGAATTGATGAATTTAATGTGCAAAATTATAACGTTCTATTACAAGTGAAACAACAAAATAACTTTGATGTTCTCATATTGACAGTAAATGGTCTTTATATTTATCATTTTAATGAATATAATGAATCTATTTCTTTAAACTATTATTATTACATGGATTTGTCTAGTGAAAATAAAAGGCGCCTTTACCTTCAGGATTACAAAGAAATATTTTCAAAATCTACTTTGCCATTACCAAATCATGATAGTTTTAAACTAAGTGAAGATTGGGTCGATTATGTAAAAAATAATAAGGAAAGTCTTTTGAAATATGGGGTTGAATTATTATCATTTGCAATTAAGGAACAC
Source organism: Rhizophagus sp. LPA8_4_AMF (assembly GCA_021464525.1). Classification (NCBI taxonomy): domain Eukaryota; kingdom Fungi; phylum Glomeromycota; class Glomeromycetes; order Glomerales; family Glomeraceae; genus Rhizophagus; species Rhizophagus sp. LPA8_4_AMF. The sequence goes on from JADRCO010001153.1 coordinate 6,055, forward strand.
AGATTGAAATTAATAAAAGATATCTATAAAAATTGCATGAACCATTTTAAAGAAGATTTAAGTAATAACAAGACGTTTTTAAGTGTTATTACTTCTACAATGCCTTTATTAAATGAATATTATCCAGAATATATTTCAGAATATTCATTAAAAACAAACATGATTATTGATTCTTTCTCTTATACTATAAAACATCAAAGTAATTATTTACACCTTTATTCTTTTCAATATCAAATAGTAAATTTAACTCAATCTACTTTATGGATAAAATACATTACATTATATGTTAAATTATTTAATCATAGTCCTTTTTGGTATAATATATTAATTTCTATCCAATATTTAATAATACTCTTTACATTGCCCTTTTTACCCTTTTTTTTTGCTATATTTTATATATTGTTTAAATATCACTTCATTCATGATTTAATTGATATACTTTTACCTGAAAAAGATTATGTTTTTATGGCTGATATGAAAGATATATTTACTACTTTTTATTTTTATATTGCTGATAAATTTGATGAATTTATATTAACTATCTCACCAACAATAACAACACCTACAATTACTTTTATGGTTTCTTATATTAAATTTGTCAATTATCCAAAAGATTATAATTGGTTTTTAGAATTAATTAGGCCAAAATCTAGTCTATTTGTTGAAATTATAAGTAGAGATATATATAAAACGTGGAATGGAGAAGCATTGATTAATTTTAAATGGAATACTTTTGGAAAATATTATTATATAATAATTTGGAGTTCATTTATGGCTTTACTTGTATGCTTCACTGCTGTTGCAACTATTCCTCAACAATATATTAATGAAAATGTTCAAGAACAACTCTTAATTGCTTCAATTATACTTGGATTCATTCATCTCAGTTTTGAAATTCGTCAATTTATTTATAATCCTATTAAATGGATCTATGACTTTTGGAATCTATTTGGTATGTTTGGATGTTTATTTTAATCGTTAGGTTTTTTAAACAGTTAAGTTTTAACATAAATTAACCATATTGTTTATCATTGTTTAGATATAACAGCATATGTACTTCCAATTTTTACTGCTATTTACTGGCTTAAAACAGATGATAGAAATGTTCACTTACTTTCCTTTTCATGTCTTTTTTTAGATATAAAATTTCTGTTATTTTTTAAAGTATTTGAATCTTTTGGTGTCTATTTTGCAATTATCATTGGTGTTGCAAACCGGATTATCTCCTTTTTAGTAGTTTTGTTCATTATTATAATTAGTTTTGCGCACGCATTTTATGTCTTACTATCACCAACAGAAATTGATTTTTCATTTGATAAACGTATAATTAATAATGATCCAAATAATCCATGGAACATAGCTCCTACTTATAGCAAGATACTTGATGATGGAACTATTGATTCTAAACCATTTATTATTCAACCACCAACCGAAAATACAAACATGTTTATAGATTATGGATCAGCACTTTTTGCAATGTATAAATTCTTAACAGGTATGTTTATATTATTATTATTTGCAATGTATGATAAATATTTAGTTTATTAGATAACAAATTATTATTTTTACAATGTATTTATTCTTGACAGGTATGTTTAAATTATTTATATTAATAACTATAATTATTTTGTTAATTTAATATATTAATAATTTATTAGGTGATTCAAGCGCACTATCAAATTGGTCGTATATAAATAACCCATCAATAGTAATATTGACTGTCTTATTTTCACTCTTAATTGTTATATATCTTATGAATTTATTCATTGGATTACTCAATCTTGCAATTGATGAGGATAATGATAGAGTCTCTTATTTAATACAGAAGGCAAAGGTATAAATTTCATCATAATTGAATACAGTTTTTTTTTATATTAAAAAGTATATTATTTTAATATTTTCCTTTCTTAATAGATTATAGCTGAAATTGAACTATTTTATTTATTACCACATCAAAGACGTTTTGAAACATGGTTTCCTGAAGTAATGTATGTAAATTTCTTTTTTTTAAAAAAAAATAAAAAAATATAAACTATCAGCTATTTATATTCTTAAAACTGATATTTATAATAAATTTATTCTTCAAGGTATTATTATGCCGATGTTGATAAGACTCGTGAAGAAGTTAAAAAATTAATTAGAAATGGTCAATGGCATACCAATGAATTTCCTGAATTGAGACAAGATTTATTAAGGAAACTAAATATTCAAGATTATGAATGTGATCAGCAATTATTAAAAGAAATACGAAAAAAACAAGAGGAAGATCAGAAATCATTGGAACAAGTACGAAAAAAACAAGAGGAAGATCAGAAATCATTAGAACAAGTACAAAAAAAACAAGAGGACAATCAGAAATTATTAGAAGAAATACGAGATATCTTAAATAAACAATTAGATACAAAACAATAATAATAATAGTAACGTTATTATTATGTATTTATGAATTTATGTTTTTTTTTCTTTCACTATTTTTTGATAACTCCATTATTTATAATTTGATCACTGGAATTAAAGTATTATCTTTTTATAAGATAGGCCAGTTTGTAATCAATTCTATAAATTTTTATAAATATATATCCATATAACAATAAAGCAAATTCATTTTTTTTTTAAAAAAAAAACTTGTTAAATGTAGTTTACAAAGAACACAAAATAAAAAGTATTACAGGAAACTATCTGATTAGTTATGATAATTCCATAATAAAGCTTATCAAGATTCGAAAAGATTTAATTTATCATCATCGATTTATTTATCATTGATTAATTCATCATCACCTTCATCATTTAAAATAAGTAACAAATTGTGTATTCTTAAACGTAAAAATTTGCTGAGTTACGCAAATTGATCTCGTATAATTCTTATATTTTGAATGCATAATAGCTTTTTATATTAAGATTTAACTTACATAATAAATTGTATAATATGACGGTTATATTCGTAATTTAATCAGATTATTAAGTACGATTTTATGCATTCAGCATAAAAGTTTTTTAGTCCTGCGCGAATTCTTAATTAAAATCAAAAAATATTATCTTTAAATGTCTATTAAAGAAGCAAATAAATCGTTAATAGTATTCATGACTTTAAAGTAAATTTCCATTGAAGAATTGGACAAGTCGTCAATTGAAATTACCTGCAAAAAAATAAAAAGAAAGAACTTTATTTAAACTTTCTTGTACTAATTTATTAATAAAAAAATATTAAAAAACATTTATTTGCATAATGATTTTAGGGTCAAAATTAACCAATATTGGTTTCATATATAGTTCGTCTAACAAAGAATATCAGATTACCAGGTTACCAGGTTACCAGACATCCCCTCTTACAAGTTGTTAAACGAACTTTGATCAAATTACATCGCATTAAAATCAATAAAAATCCTATTCAAAAATTATAAATGAAAACATTTTCCTACTATATAACTAAAAAAATTTGGTGATACTGGTGATACTTAGATTACCCTGTATAAATAATTTTGAATTGTGAAACATGTGATCCCATATTTTTTATAATTAAAAAAAAAAAGATCGGTGAATTTGTTATTCTTTTTTGGTTAAATTGAAGATCATGTACCAATAAGTAATAGTTAATATGCTTAATAGGTTATCGTAGGATATAAAACAAGTCATACATTTTCCCTATTTTATTTATTTGTACCTTGTAACGCAAATGTTTATTGTAGTACATAGTTATTTATTTTATATATGTACTCCGTGAAGTTCCCATCCAAAGATATTCAAAACAATTGCAATAAATACTCTTTTTTAGAATAATCTACTGTTACGTTTAAGGAAATATTTTGGGTGAAATTTTAAATAATCCTAATCCATTAATCATTAATCATTACTCATTACTCATTAATCTGTTGATTATTTGATTATTGATCAGAGTAGCGTCCCACCCTCCCACCTTGCGAATCAGTGTCTTATTTATAATTATAATTTATATTATATTTTATTTAATTTTTTTATTTATAATTTATTTATTTGTATTTTATTTATTATAAATTATTATGTAAATGGAACGTGAAAAAAAAAATTTCTTTTTTTAATTTAATTTGATTCAAAAAGGTAATTGATAAGCCCCATAATTGATCATTACTGTCTTAGGCAATATTGAGGCTTAATGATCTCCTTAGATCGCACAATAGTTCCATTCATTGAATTGTGATCTACTCGTAAATTGTGAAAAAAAACATTTTTTTTTCATTTATCAATGAATTTATTATATGTCAAAAAAAAAGTAATTATTAAATTAAATCAAATCCAAAACAGGTAATCAATAAGCCCCAGAGACTAATTTTAGCAACCACAATAATCAGGCTCATTTAGTCATCAACATCTAGCTTTAATTGTTCATTACTTTTATAGGAAATATTGAGGCTTAATGACTACAATGTATTTCATTCAAATGACGTAATGTGAGATCAGAAATTTTTTTTTTCCATTATTTCAATGATATACAGTACATGTTGTAAATATGAAATTATGAAAAAAAAAATTTTTTACGCACCCCCTATCACGAGTCATGATTTTACAATTTATTTTTTATTTTTTATTTTTTTTTTTACTTCATTTTATAACATTCTTTAATTTAATTACATAGGAATATTCTGAAGATGAAATCATGGATTCCTATAAATGAAAAGTAAGTGATTTTTTCATTTTTTTTTCATTCCTTTTGTTTAATAACGTTCTTTCAATAATTTTTTTATAGTAATGCCCCCTGGAGACTCAGAGACGAAAGGTATTTCTTTTTTGGTTTCTTTTGATAATATCATTTAAGAACAATTCCTAACGTTCTTTCAATAATTTTATTTTATAGGAATGCTCCTGGAGACTCTTGGAAATGAAAAGTAAGTTTTCCTTTGTTAATCTTGTTTAAGAACATTTCCTAACGTTCTTTCAATAATTATTTTTATAGGAATACTTTCTGGAGACGAAATCGATTTCAGGGTAAGTGTTTCTTTCATTTCTTTTTGTTTAAGAACATTTTTTAACGTTCTTTTGATCTTTTTTTTTGTAGGAATGCTCTCTGAAGTCAAAATAGGCTCCTGAAAATGAAAGTAAGTGTTCCTTTTTGTTTATTTTGTTTAAGAATATTTCCTAACATTCTTTTGATGGATTTTTTATAGGTATGCCCTGTGAAGATGAAATGAACTCCTGGAAACAATTAATAAATTTTAACAGCAATAGAAAGCAATAAATTAATAGAAATACACACTTTCATTTCAAAAAATAAAATAATGAAAAATTGCTATATGCGTTTAATAAGATTATTTGATGAAATAAATAAATGATTACATTAATTAGCCAATCAGAATTAAAACCAATAAATCAGGTGATAGGGTACAGTTGCGTTCACCCTTTAAAAATAAATATGTGGTATGAGTACGTTAGTGAGAAAAAATTTTTTACTCTTAATTATTTACTCTTAAACAAAAACAGACACTGAACGGCTTACGCGTGCGCATATGTTTTATTTTACTTTTGTTTTTTAATTGCTACAGATTTTATTTTATTTATCATATTTAATTTTTTAATTGATAATAGACTGGGAGATCATTTGTTAGTTACGTGAAAATAATTTATTTTTGTTAGTTTATTTAATTTATTGTATTTGTTGTTGTATGATATACGATAATTTTTAATACATCGGTTAATATTATTCGTTATTCTAATTTACACATTTATTATGATCCTATATAAAAAAATCATAATATTTGATTAATAATCGATAATATTATATTCATGTGTCGATCCCCTGATCACTCATCCCGTGACGCTATTAATTAATAATTAATAGCTCCTGCGTCCCGTCACTCCCGTGGTGGGTACTGGAAAAAAAATACTGGCTAGTTAACTATTAATATTGATATTGATTCTAATTGCTCTCTGCCTAGCGTTTTTTTAATATTGCTTCCTACCCAATTATTTAATAATCAGGATTTTTTTTCTTTTTTTTTTATTAGGTAACTTTTTTTATTGCTTTCCGCCCCTATTTTATTTTTTTAATGATATTGTTTCCTAATCCAATATTTTTTATTTATTTTTTTTTTCTGAGATTTTTCTGATTTTTTTAACAATAAACCGCTACCTGCTATATTAATTTTTGAGTAAATCTTTTTTTTTAAAACAATAGACTGCTATATCTTTTTTAAAAAAACTTAGAAATATGTGTTCATTATCAGGGACTTCGTCCCCGTGATTATACTAATGTGCATTATTTTATTATGAATTAAGATTTATGCAGCATTTTAAGAGTATTACTAAATCTCACTGCAGTTTTGAATTGCGTGACATGACGACACGTGATTTGTCTGCGCCTGATCTATTTTCCCCGTAACACTAATAGTAGATATTTAAGTTAATAAATTTTCTGGGATTTTTTTTTTTAATAACAGTAGGTTTTTTTTGATAGATAATTTCACTAGAAAATTTTTATTTTTTGATAGAGAATTACGTTAGAGAATTTTTTTTGTTTTAATTGGGGTTTTTTTGATAGATATTTTCGTTAGTAAATTTTTTTTACAGGGGAGATTTTTTTTGACAGGGAATTTCGTTAAAGATTTTTTTTTTATAATTAGGAGGGAAGTTTTTTTTTTGACATAGAAATTTTTTTGAGAGTCTTTTTTAATAGGTAAGAAACATTTTTTGAATTCTTTTTAATAGAGAAAATGTGTTTTATGATAGAAGTTTTTCGTTAGAAATTTTCCTTAAATAGTGGATATGTTTCTTTAATAGTGGAGTTTTTTTTTTGATGATTTTATTGGTTGAAAAGTTTTTGTTATAGGAGTCTTTTTTTGATGGAGAATTTCATTTAATAGAAATTTTATTGAAATAATTTTTTAATAAGGGTATTGATTATTTTGGCTTGAAATTTTTTTTTAAAAAAAGAATTTCATTAGAGAACTTTTTATAATTCATTCTAAATATTATACTGTAATTGTAGTTAATATTATTCTAATATAGTCATATTTATATATTTTTAGATTAATGTATATTTATTATTATTTTTATTAGCTAATTATTATATATCACAACTATTAGTATTATATTATACCTAATTTTTCTAAATATAAATCAGAATTTTCTTACAATGTACATATTTAATTATATTGGTTTGAACTAGAACCCGGTGCAAAGCAACAGGTTACTACTAGTAAAAAACTAAAATTTAGTGATAAAATCTGAGTAAATATTACTGCGAATGCAAACACTATTCTATACTTAGCTTGCTTGAAAAAATAAATTATCAAGTATATAAAATCTTTTAATACAATTCAAATATATTCTCACCTCTCTATTAGATAATGGTGGTTTATTGTGCTTGATTTTCTTTTGATCAAACACACTAATTTAACGTTTCTTTATGAGTTCAAATTTTCAATTTATGAATTTTAGGAAATCAAATTAATACTACCTGATTAGCCAGTGGGAAAAAGGTACTTACCATGTAGTTCCGAAAATAAGCACCCTTTTTTTGCACGTAATTCCGGCCAATCTCGTCATAATGTAGGCCAAAACCGCCATAATTCTGGTAAGGTGCTTATTTTTTGGTGGTGCTTAATTTGGAACTATATTGTATTTATTCTAATGGATATCACACTAATATTAACTATTGCATTATTAAGCATATTAAATTGATAAAAAAATCTTGTACATCTTCTTTGGATGAAATGTCAGTTTTGCACTGGGTAAAAAATATAAACAAAAGCCTTAATTTTCAAGTTTCACTCTGCATACTCAGATTAATAGTTTAAGAGACAATTCGTGATTGAACAGGAGAGTCAAGGAATTTTTTGTTCTTAAAATATTTTGTAGAAAAAGGCGTATATATCACAAAATGGCTTTTAGCATATAACTTGTGGGATGACCCAGTTTCACTAAAAAAAATAATGTAGCAATACAAAAGTATTACAAGATATTAATGGGCTTCTGTTGATCAGGAATGTTTTATTTCTGGCTATTCTCCTATTAAGTACAATTTTCTCTTTAATTAGTGCTTCAATCCGTATCTGGATCAATCTGGATTGATCTGGATTTTTTTTTGGATATCCAAAATCCACGGTTTTCATCCAGATTATAAACTGGACGAAAAATTTCTGGATTAACCCAGAATCTGGATGAAATTTTATTAGTTTTAGTTGCATAGCACTGTAACTCCGTAACTTTATATGATATTATTAAGATTTATAAAATTCCTAACCCAAGGTGAAATTTGAATATTCCTCACCTTCCTTTAAACTAAATTTTGATTATCTAATTTTTTTAACAAAAACGTGTTATTGTAACTACAATTTTAGCCGCAAATAATTTTTACAATAAAACTTTATTCATTTATAAATACAATGTTAAATTAAAAAAAAAAAATTTATTGTTATGATGTTTTTATTTATTTAATAATAAAATTATTATACAATAATAAAAAAATATAATATACTGGAAATAACAATAAAAAAATGCTAAAAGGAATGCAAGAGATACAGTAGAATAAAATGAAATAAAAAAGATGAAAGAAAACAAAGAAAAGCAAAAAATAAAATTAAAAGGTGAATGAAGAGGAGAGTAAAAAGAAGAAAGAGAAGCAAAAAAAAGAAGATCTGAAAAAAGAAGGAGGAAATGAAAGAGAAAAAGTTGACAAATAAGAATGAAAGGAAAAAAGTGGGAAAAAATGAAAATAATGAAAGGAATAAAGAACAAATACAGAAATAGATGAAGAAGAATGAAATAAAAAAACAAAATCTAAGAAATAAAAACAAAAAATAAAAATGTATAATACCTTAATTGCAGAATTAAAAGAATTTAAAGACCACTAAACATAATTGTCAATTGATCAAAATTTTAAATTTTCACAAGATATGAATATTGAATAAAATTGCTGTGGTAAATCAAGCCAGAATTTATAGTGCTGACTGGAATTATGACATTTTTGGTCTTAATTAATTTTGGCCAAATTTGTGATGTTACGTTAAATTTAAATCTGGCCAGTGCTATAAATTCTGGCCGGAATTATTGCCTATCAGTTGTAAATTCAATCCGAATTCCCAGTTTCCATCCAGATCAATCTGGATGGAATTTGGATTGTTTTTTTGTATAACCCAGATGATGGTTTTCATCCAGATTAAAGCACTACCCTTAATCATAATATCAAATGAGATCATTTTATTAGCTTTATGTTGGGGTCATCAGTCAACTAAGTAAATCAAAACTATATGTGGTACCATTTAAAAACTTTTTATCAAATTTTTTAAATGTTGATCCTTGGTTTGTAATAATTAAATTTATTAAAAATATTTGCCTCTTCATTAACGAAAAGTTATTATATATTCTTTATTTTTAATTATTTCACTTATTATGTTCCTTATTTCATTTTAAATAATCTTGAGCAGAAATTTCTCATTTTAATCATAAATTAATTGTGTTCGATTTATAAAAGTTTATTCAATTAATTATACTAGGTAAATTAAATTAAAACACGAACCGTGAAATCTGCTTCAGACCCTTTAACGGTTCCCGTCACTAGGCATAGTATGATTTCGAAAGGAATTTATTAGCCCTTGATGTGGAAATTACTTAGGAATCACCTTGTAGGATTAAAGTTGATTTGAAGTTTTTAATAATTGCTGCGCCACGAGCCTATAAATTTTGCTGTGCCATACTACATATTTAAAGATCGATCTACGATACAATTTAAAGCTTAATATAGTAAGCATTAAATCCAATTTGTTTTAGTTTGGCGTAACGGAATTTTTCATTATAAATAATTCCCCCGACTTTTCGTTCAAAAAAAAAAGGAAATAAAATATTTTCTTTTTATCTTATTTTTACAAAAAAATAATTTTAAAAAACTATGGGTAATACGACATCATCATCATCAACATCATCTCAAAACAATTGTGAAAAATGTAACAAACACTATACAAATAATCATTATAAATGGTGTAGACCTTGTCAAATAGATTATCTAAAAAAAGGAAATCTTTTAAATTGTATTAGTGGAAATAAAAAAATTGATGATTTAATTAAAGGAATGCAATTACAATCTAGTAAACCAGGTGATAAATTATTTGAATGGATACCATATAATCAATTTGTTGATATTAAAAAAATTGACAAAAATGATCCCACCATCATGTATTCAGCAATATGGGAAATTGGTCCATTAAATTATGATTATTACAATAAAAAGGAATGGGAAAGAGAATCGAATAAAAAAGTTGCTTTAAAGTGTTTATTTAACCCACAAAATATCTCTGATGAATTTTTGAATGTACGATTTTTTTTTTAAATTTTATTATTATTTATAAAATACTTTATTAATATAATGATATTGTTATTTTTTTTAATAATAGCATAAGGAATATACAGTTGATCATCTTTACGCTGAAAGGGATTCCCTTATTATGTTATATGGAATATCTCAAAATCCAGTTACAAATGATTATATTATGGTTCTTCAAGATAAATATTGTAAAGAATGTGGTGAAGTATACACAAGTATGAGAAGTGAATGGTGCAAACCATGTCAAAAAAAGTATTCGAAAAATAATTTGACAAATTGGACCAGCGGAAATAACAAAATTGATGAATTTATTCGAAAAATGCAATCAGGAATTGGAAAAGCAAGTGATAAAATAATTGAATGGATATCATACGATCAGTTTAGTGATATTAAAGAAATAAATAATGATGAAATATATTCAGCAATATGGGAGGATGGTCCATTAATATATTTTAATAATGAATACATAAGAGGGCAGCAGTATGAAAAAGTTATATTAAAATATTCAAGATATTTTGGTGACATCTTTCTAAAAGAGGTATGAATATATAAATTTAATTTCTAGTACTTTCTCATTTTGCATAACACATATTCTTTTATATTTTAAAATAGGTTGAAGAATATTTAACTAAAACTGGGCCAATATATGGGATATCTCAAAATCCGAGCACATTGTGTTATATTATGGTCATTCAACGTGAATATTGTGAAAAATGTGGCGAAAATTATACACTTCCAGAATATAAATGGTGTGCACCATGTCAGAGAAATGATCTTGAAAGAAAATTTGTAAGTTGGACCAGTGAAAATGAAAATATTGATACACTTATTCAAGCAATGCAATTAGGAATTAATATACCGAACGATGTAGTGTTTGAATGGGTACCATACAATCAATTTGTTGATATTGAAGAAATCGTCGGAGGTGAATTCGCTAAAATATATTCAGCAACATGGAAGAATGGCCCATTATATTATTACCATTATGAATGGGAAAGAGCGTCGAATAAAAAAGTTAACTTGAAGTGTTTACTTAACTCACAAAACATCACTAATGAATCTATTCTAAATAAGGTAAGTATAAAATTCTTCAGTCCAACTTAATTGTTTGTATAATGCTCTCTATTTTTATAAAATCAAAATTTTAATAAACATATAAAATATATATATGTTTAAATAATCCTTTAAAATTTAGTTTATGATTTTCAGAAATTTGTTATGTTTATTTCAATTAGTTTGTTTATTGTAAACCTCCTATCTCCTCAAATTATCGACGTTAAGCAAACAATTATGTTGGAGCGACCTTAATTTTGTTCAAATACTTTATATAATATGGTATATTTATATATATGTGTGTATTTTTTATTTAATAGATTATATATTACGAACCGGTTTATGGTATGTCCCAAGATCCAGAGACGAAAGATTATATTTTGATTCTTTCAGATGGGTATTGTAAAAATTTTTGTGATAAATGCGGTAAAAGACTTGAAACCACCAAGAAAAAGTTATGTATACCTTGTAATATAAAAACACATTCAAATCGGGAAAGTGGAAATAATACAATTGATCATTTAATAAGGGAAATGCAATCAAAAGTTAATGAACCAAGTGATGTAGCATTTGAATGGATACCATACGAAGACCTTGTTATTATTAAAGAATTATGTAAAGATGATAATACTAGATTATATTCAGCAAAATGGACAAAAGGACCGTTGGATTGTGATACATATGATGAAAGATATGATAATGAGAAAGTTATTTTAAAATGTTTTATTCATTCACAAACTATTTTTGATGAATTTATGCATGAGGTATTATATTTCTTCATAAATTTATTTAATACTTTTTAACATAATAATAATATTTTTTTTTTTTTTTATTATATTTCAATAGGCTCGAACATCGTATTCAATTCAATATAAAAACGATCTTACAATATATGGAATATCTCAAAACCCAAGTACAAATGATTTTATTTTGGTTTTTAAAGCGGGTTACCATTGTGAAATATGTGGTAGAAAATATGAAGATATTGATCATAAATGGTGCAAACCATGTCAACTTGATGATTGTGAAAAAAAATTTACAAATTGGAGCAAGAATGAAAAAATCGATGAATTGATTCAAGAAATGCAATTAAAAATTGATAATTATAATGATACAATGTTTGAATGGATACCATACAAATTCAATAATATTAAAAGGATAGGCGAAGGTGTATATTCAGCAATATGGAAGGATGGTCCATTAGAATTTGATTATTTTGAAATGAAATGGATAAGAAATTCAGAATCGGATACAAAAGTTATTTTAAAACATTTATGCGACCCACAAAATATTACTGATGAATGTTTAAATGAGGTAAATACTAAATTTTCTCATTAATTTACGCAAAAATCTAAACCACGTGACGTGCACGCACTTATATTATAATACTGTAATTATTAATTTTTTTTACATTTTTAATAGGTTAGTGAATACTCAATTAATAATTCAAGTCATATTTACAATGAATTTCAAATATATGGAATATCACAGAATCCAGTTACAAAAGATTATATTATGGTTCTTCAAGATAAATATTGTAAAAAATGTGGTGAATCATACACAATTATGAGACGTGAATGGTGCAAACCATGTCAAACAAATAACTTGAGAAAATTTATTAAAAATTGTACAAGTGAAAATAAAAAAATTGATGATTTAATTCAAGAAATGCAATCAAAAATCAATGAACCAAGTGATAAAATATTTGAATGGATACCATACGATCAGTTTAATGATATTAAAGAAGTGGGTAAAGGTAGATTTGCTATCGTATATTCAGCAATATGGAAGGATGGTCCATTACGTTATGATATAGAAAAACAGGAATATACAAGAATCCAGAATGTAAAAGTCGCACTAAAATGTTTAAATAACTCACAAGATATTGCTGATGAATTTTTAAATGAGGTAAGAAACTTTATATTTTACTTAAAAAAAACCTTTTTCATATATTAATAAATTTTTGTATACTGTAGGTTAAAGCATATTCAATTAATGAAACTAATTGTATTATTTCAATATATGGAATATCTCAAAATTCAGAAACGAAAAATTATATAATGGTTTTTGAATACGCGGAGGGTGGAACTTTAAGCGATTGGATAAATAAGAATTATGAAGACTTTGATTGGAAAAATAGGTTAACAAAATTAATAAGAATTATTCTGGGTCTTGAAGAAATCCACATAAAAGACATGGTTCACCGTGATTTACATGTGGGAAATATATTACTTGAAAAAATCTCGGTATTTTCTGAAACTACAATAAATCCTGATAATGTATATGTTTCAGATATGGGATTAAGTGGACAAGTCAATAATACAGATAAAATAGATAAAACAAAAATTTATGGAGTTCTGCCATATGTAGCTCCTGAGGTTTTAAATGAAAAACCTTATACTCAAGCATCTGATATATATAGTTTTGGTATGATTATGTATTTTATAGCAACTGGAAGATCGCCTTTTGCTGGTTGTGATTATGATAAACATCTAGCACATAGAATATGCGTTAATGATTTTAGACCTGAAATTAATGAACTAATAGTACCAAAATGTTATATAGACTTAATGAAAAGGTGTTGGGATTCAAATCCAGATAATAGACCAAGTGCTACTGAAGTAAAAGAAATGATTATTGTGTTTTGTGAATCATACTTGCATCGTGAGGATCCAGAGCTTACAGAAATTGAAAAAGAACAGCGCGATGAAATTAAAGCACAATTTGAATATGCAGAATTGTATAGAAAAGAATATACTAATTCTTCTTTTGCAAGTAATCAAAATGATCATCCAGACCATGGTAATATTGATAACAGTGATAATGATAATGTTGATAATAACAACAACAACTTCTTTAGTGATCCTCTTGCATTTGAACAAGTAATAGTACCAGATGACTTTAGTGATCCTCTTGCATTTGAACAATCAGAATTGATACCGTATATTGTCGACTAAAAGATTTGGCGTATTCCTATATAAGTTATATTTTCCTTCTCAATATATTGAATACATGATGTGAATATAAATCAAATTTAAAATTTCTCATATTCTTATAGTACTGGCATTTATTTAGATCCAGGTATTTTAGTCGGTGCTATACTGTACTGTAAAATTTATAAGTAATCTACAAAGTTTTATCATTAAATATTCTAACATCGAACAATACAATAGTATTTCGTTATTTTTTATTTAAATTTCTTATATGTATATTTTCTTTCTTATGTAATAAAATTTATTACTTAAATCAAAATTTTAATAAATTTCCTGATTTATAAGTACTAGTTATGTAATTATATACAGTGAGTATTTATTTAAATAAATTTTATTTCATTTCATATACTATAGTTATAATGAAAAATGCGCGAGCATATAAAAATATTTTTTTATTATGATGAATATTCAAAGTACACCATTTTTCGCGTTTTTATTTTTTATTTATTTATTTTTTTATAGTAATAAAAAGAATTTAACTGTAATTTTCACAGGAAAAATTTATTTTAAAAGTTTTACTATAAAAATAAATAAAATATTAATAGTTATTCTTATAACTTTTTATCTTTTGTCCTGCAACATTCTTTTTATTAAATAAATTTATAATGAATGAGCATTGAAATAGGAAATTTGCTATTTGTATAAAACAAATGAATAAAATATGAATCAAATTGTTTTTTAAATAATTTTGATGTGTTACTTTTAAGGCTAGAAAATTTTTATATTTAGTGTATATACTATATGCATGATAGTAATACTATTAGTAATACTATTAGCTATAGTAGATTTATTTATATACTATATTACATTCTTCAAATTTTGAAGTACAGTCTAGTTGTAAAAGAACGGTATTACTCTATAGTATTAATGATCTTACTTTTTAACTAAATATCTTACTACTTTTTATATTTCAGGAATTTTGGTTGTTATATTTTTTTATTTTTGTAATTTTTCAAAATAAAGTTTGAAACGTAAAAACAAGTATATCATATTACCCTGTAGCAGTAGATACACGCTTCTTTGATAAAGAACCATAAAAAGAATGTTTCCTTATTAAAAAACCAAAAATTCATTTTTTCTTACAATTTATCAATTCATCGTTATGTACATATTTATAAATGTAAACATAAAAAAATAGTGTTCGGAAAATATGGCAAAAGGAAATCGAGACTGCCGATCAAAATCTTCTGCATCCGAAGCGAATCATTTCCAAGTTGGTTTAATGAAAAAATCAAATAAGTGATAATATAAATTTGTAATTTGGAATGACTCAAACCTGAATGAGATCATTCGAAGGTCATTCAATGGTCATAAATGACCTGGTCATTTGCCATCACTAATAAAGAATGGATGGAATTAACCAGAGATCATTTAGGCATGGCTAGCAAAATATGGGAATAAAAACTTGAGACAACTACGTGAAGCCGTAATGAAATTTTATCTTCCAAGTGATGTTTCTTATCTTATAATGCAGTCTTTGGTATGTATGATGCTTGCGATGTATATAGCGATTGTATAGAAAGTTTACTGAATTTCAACTTTATTATAACAATTGTATAGAAAATTTACTGAATTTGAACTTTTTTATAACGATTGTAAGAACATT
>JADRCO010001154.1:0-21975 GCA_021464525.1 Rhizophagus sp. LPA8_4_AMF
TTTAAAATACTCAGTTTTTCCATGTGACTTTACTGTTAAAAATACAAATTTTTATACTTTTTTTTACATATGACCCTTATTATAATTATCCGGGGTCCTATTTCTCTTATAATAATTATATATAAATATGATGTTATGTTTATACTTTTACCAAGAATTTATTCTATAATATCGGTTGTTCAAATAATACTATAATTGGTAATAAACCTATTTCACGGGCTATTAAAAATTTGTAATCAAAAAAAAAAAAAAATGATTTAATTAATAAAAGTATCTTGAAATCATCTATTTTAAACGTGGTACAATGTAGAAACGTGGCAAAATATTCTTATTTCGCATCATTCACTATTAATAATTTGGAAATCTGAAAATTCAATTGTGAATATTGTATTACGGTATATAAACAATGCAGAGAAAAAAAAAAAAAAATTTTTAAAAAAATTCGTAAATAAGTTCGATTCAAAAGCATGTTTGGAATATATATTAAACTAAACAAAAGCTCGCGTAATTACTGTCATCTTTAAATAAAATATATTGTATACGATGATTACAAAATTTAATTCTGTGGTGAAAATAATCCTTGCGCTAAGCAAATATTCAGAATTCTCAAAAAACAATATTACTCTCGTTATGGAAAGAAATCAATTGGATGATATGGAGATATATATCATAATGATAAATTAAATATGAAAAAGAAGAATTATGTAATATAACTTATCTTCTCGGTTATTATTTATTATTTTACATTATTTATAGAGAAAGCATTACATTATATCAAATATAAAAATATATGTCGGATGTTAGATAGTGCAGATATAAACGATGGATTATTAAATATTCAAATGAGCGAAATAAAATAAGATTTAAATTATATGGTTTACGATATTATATAATTTTTAAGTATTGTATGTTTCCTATATTAGATAGTGTTACATTGCTTTTCTTGATATCATTATACACCCCAAAAAGATGGTATGATTTAAAAAACAAGATTTTCAATTTGCATGTTGCGTATCCAAATACTGTCATATAATGAATTTTCCCTTTATAAAAATACTACTACTGTAATGTGGTAAAGCTTTAAAAAAAAGAATTTTTTTTTTTTATCATTATGTCTAGAGAATCCTATAATAATTATAAAATACTTTATGAAACTAAAGAAGGATATGATGCAAAAATTTATGCTGGTGAAAATTCAAATATAAAAGAATTTCATGTTCATTCCTTCATATTAAAAACAAAATCTAATTTTTTTAAATCTGCTTTTACTGGAAATGTTCAAGAAAAGGATGGTTATTTGATTTTAAATTTAAATTATTCACCTAAAATTTTAGAAATTATTTTAAGGTAAAAATTATATAATTTTATTTTAAGAAATTTTTATTGAAATTTTTTCTAATATTTTCTTTTTTTTTTTTATAAAGTTATATGTATTATGAAAATATCGACTTAACAAAATTACAATCCCGTGATATATTAAATCTTTTATTATTATCAGATAAACTAGTTACATACGTTCAAAAAATTTTGATTGAAAATCATTATAATTTTATTATTGAAAATAATGTTGAAATTATTGAATTAACTTATCAAAAAAAAGTATCTTTAGATATGTTATGGAATTTTGCCCTTCAACAAATTTGTGATAATCCCAATCTTTTGTTTAAATCAATTAAATTTCTTACTTTCAATCCTTCTATTTTAGAAATCATCCTAAAAAGAGATGATTTTTTTGTTAACGAAATTACCATTTGGGAAAATTTGTTAAAATGGGCATGTGAACAATATCCTTTTATTCAACAAGATATCAACAAATGGAATAAAAATGAATTTACAGTGATGGAAAGAAGATTAAATAGATTTATTTCATCAATTAGATTTTATCATATATCTTCGAAAGATTTTCTCTTAAAAGTATATTCTTTTATGAAATTATTACCAAATGATTTAATCAATAATATATTTGAATATCATATGGTACCAAATATGAGACAAAATATTAATATACAACCACATCGAAAATTACGAAATGGATTATACGATTCTGTTATAATTAAACATGAACATTTTGGTATTTTTGCTAATTGGATCGAAAAGAAAAATACCTTTCATTATGTTGCAGAAAATATCTCATGTAGTTTTAATTTACTTTATCGTGCTAGTAGAGATGGTAATAAGGCTTCAGTGTTCCATGAAAAATGTGATAATAAAGGACCTACTATAGTTATTGCAAAAATTACAAATTCAGAACAAATAGTTGGAGGTTACAATCCATTGGATTGGAAACCGGTGTATTCAGATACTAATGGTTATTTCAAATCAACAAAAGATAGTTTTATATTCTCATTTACAAATAAATATAATTTCCAAACTGCAAAAGTAAGTTATCCTAATAATGTATATCAATATCAATATTCTTTATATTGTGGTCAAGGTTATGCGCCAACATTTGGTGGTGGTTGGGATTTATATTGTCCATATAATGGTGGTACTTGTAATAATAATATTAGTTGGACAAGTGTTCCACGTACTTATTGTGAAATTGATATACCAAATAGTTTTCATATAAATGATTACGAAGTATTTCAAGTAATTAATAATTACTAAATCATATACAGGTTTTTCCATCTATAACTTTTTTGGGGTCATTTCAGATCCTAATTTTTTTTTTATTTAATTCAACATAAAATAATTATACGTATTTCTAGCCAATAAATATATAAATTTATATACACACATATACTTTATATCGAATGATTTACTTTTATCTCGGCACCCCGAAAAAAAGGTGCCATGATTATTACGAATATACGAATCGAATAGGAATGGGATTGGCTCATCGTCCCATTTTGACAAAAAATTTATTATTAAAAAATTAAAAAAAATTATTTTTTCCCAAGTTATATACGATTTCAATAAAATTCAGTATCATGATTACCAAAATAACTCGTTTTTTTTCCTTTTGATTCGTGAGTTCGATCTTTAAACCCATAATTCGAGCCGGAATTAAGTTTGTTATATGTTAATTCTGGCCAAAATTAAAAATTCTATTAAAAGATATTAATCAATTATAAAATTACTGTATGTAATTTTTTTTTTAGATAAATTTTTATGATCAGTAATTATAATAAAATTTATAATAATGAATAATTAATTAAATCAATAAGCCAAATTATCAGTTATCCTCATAAAGTTCATGCAGATTTTACATAATTGTTATTTTGGTCGATTATCTCATATTACTATGTATTAGTATAATAATAAATAATAACGTGAGTTTATTATACAAATTGCATGAAACGGTAATGTAGACATTATTATTTTAAGTATAATATGAAAATAATTTTCAAAATATTTATCTTTTAAAGTCTAAACAAGATAACGCATAATTTCTAGAAATTTGTTCAAAATTTCTCAGGCAAAATCATACGATAACTCTAGAGACTAAAACCTCACTAATTTACATAGTATTAATTTACATCATTTTTTTAATTATAATATGTGAAAAAATAAACTTCAAATTACCTCATTTAATTTATTTGTCTTATTGCTTCCAGAGTATTTAGATAGCATATTATTATATAAACAAAAAAATCCATTTTTTTTTTTTTTGTGTTGAATAAGGTGCAGTAAAATAGCCATTATAAACTATATATTCTTGAAAAGAATATTTTTCATCCTTATTATTTTTTTTATACTTAAAATAATTTTCGTAATTACTCATACTTTATATGAAATCGATGTTGTGAAATAGTAAGAGAACGATATCGCGAAAGATTATAAGATAGAGAGAATTTCGCGAAAGATCGACACGAAAAGATTTTAAAATCTATTGATTTGCTGCGCCAATAAAACGTCATTTGATTTAAAATTTTAAAATCAAGTGCTTTTTAACTTTCTCTTGATTAATAAAAAGAATAAAATATTTTATTATTATTTTCTATAAAACGTAAAGTAATCATCATTCAGTGATCATGATAGAAATTTATTTATGCTCGATGAACGAGTATATTTAAAATAACATTACTTGTTCATTGGGACGGATTATTTTGTGGGGTTTTACGCAATCAACGTATGTATTCTTGAAAATTTTGTCACGTGATAAATTAATAACCAATGAGAGTTTCCCGATTTTCTCCTAATTCAATTTGTTTTAATAAATGTGGGCTCGATTTCGTACTCGCATTATGCATGATCGATTTTAAACTCATATTTATGTAGGTTGATTCAAAACAATTATTTTAATTATAGAATCTAATTTACTTTTAATTAGGCAAATTTTGTTTAATGAATATGATGTCATTAATTTCGATATAATTTCGATATGATAAATAATATAAAGAGCTTACAAGTGATGATGTGATTATAATAATTACCCAATTGTCATTTCCTTGTAAAAACATTTTTTTACTATAATTAATCAAATAAACAACTATTGAATTTAGTCTGCTCGTTTTATAATTAAAATACTGGAATTATATGCACTTTTATTATAAATAAAAAAACCACGTGACAAACTTCATTGACTCGAGATCAGGGAAAATACTAAGAAAAATTGGCATATAGGCATTTTTTTTTATTTTTTTCTGGTGCACAGTAGCGACCCTTTTAAAATACATTCTGAAGAATTCCCGCCAGAAGTGACGGGAACCTTGACCTTTTATTCTTACATCGGTGTAAATACATCACTATTTGTAATGATATGATCCCATGGATATCTAGAAGTTTGTCCTGTCATAATGCCATAAGGTAGTGAGGGTCGGCACATCTGATTCATTGCAATATCCGGTCCAAGCGGTAACGTTACCATATTTTCCCCAGTTCACAGCAAACGTGAGCACGGGAACGTAACAGATTTTCGCCCGATTTGCCGATCCTGTTGAACCATCCCACAATAGGAAATTCGGACGGATCGGCATAGTTGGTATAGGTGCCTTTCAGTTCTCCAGTATCTGGTTTAACATGCTCAATGTTCAGCTTTGACCCGAGTTGATTTTCCTATTTCCCGACCAAATCCGTGCAGTTCTTCGAAGCTTTCACTTCTATAGAATACTGTACAACATACACATGTTATAAATAAGGTCTGATGTTATTAATATTACATAGCAATACAATATAGTAATAACATAATAACATTTAAAATAATGAAGAACTTGTTAATTCACATGTGATAATCCAGTAAGGGCGGTTAAAAGGAACAAGAGTAAGTTAAATTTCATTTTTGATTTTCTGTTGATTTTTGGTTTTTTTCTGTAGAGTTAATTTTCAAATAGTGTGGAGTGGAGACGTATTTATACATATAAAAATTGGTATTGAGGCTTGATGTTTAGTGGAGTAAAAGCCTGATTCAATTACTCAAAAAGAATTCTCTCACCTAACGCCTTAATTATATGTTTAACAAGAAATTAGGCTTAGAAAAATGGGGGAAGGGGGCTTCTGATATTTTTTTCGAAATATTCACATAACTTTTAACCAATCATATTATTAAAGATGGTATGTAAGTACCTTTTTAATCAATCAAATTTGAACGCAACACGTGTTTTCTTTCTTATTCTTCATAAATTCATTTAAAGAAATTATTGCACGTTTATTTTTTTTTTAAAAAAAAAATTTTTCTGGGGGCCAATGGGCCATCTTAAAAAGTTGGACCATCTGAATTTACAAAATTTTAGTATATTTTAATTTATGAAGTAACGAATATCCAGATTTATTAGGAATATTTGCAAGTTCTAACGGAGTTTCTAAAAATGTGTCGATAAAAATAAAAAATATAAAAATATTTTAATTTGTAACGAAGATAATATATGTACAGAAATTCGTAATTACTGTGAAAAATATAATAAAGATAAGAAATTTTCAATTTTTGAACGCACAAATGAATCATTTATCGCTGTCAGTTATTCAATCGATTTAAACCACCGCTAATCCCTTGTTCGAGAAATTTTAAATGGAAATAGATTTACTACCATTTTTTTTTATTTAATAAGCATTAGAATGTTTAATTCATTATTTGAGAAATCAAAATGATTATAATCATAAATTGCTTAAATGTCATTTATTGATCAAATAACTAAGTTGTTAATTCCATTGTTTATTGAGCTTGTTCGAATTAATAGTATGTAATGATTTTATTTAGTAAAAGGGGAAAGCGAAAGGGATAGGGGAAAACGAGAGGGAAGGGGAAACGAGAGAAAGGGAAAACGAAAGCGAAAGGGATAGGGGAAAGCGAGAGGGAAGGGGAAAACGAGAGGGATAGGGGAAAGCGAGAAGGAAGGGAAAACGAGAGGGATAGGGGAAAGCGAGAGGGAAAGGGGAAAACGAAAAGGAAAGGAAAACGAGAGGGATAGGGGAAAGCGAGAGGGAAGGGGAAAACGAGAGGGATAGGGGAAAGCGAGAAGGAAGGGAAAACGAGAGGGATAGGGGAAAGCGAGAGGGAAAGGGGAAAACGAAAAGGAAAGGAAAACGAGAGGGATAGGGGAAAGCGAGAGGGAAGGGGAAAACGAGAGGGATAGGGGAAAGCGAGAGGGAAAGGGAAAACGAGAGGAAATATACAAAATACACACACCACCCACACCCAATTCACATACCTAAAGGAAGACGTAAAGAAAGGAGCCTAAGGGAAGACCTAATAAAGAGAAGACCTGGACGGAAAGAAGATAGACCTAAAAAAAAGAGGATAAAGAAGACTTAAAAAAAAAGACGACGAAAAAACTTAAAAATATTGAGACATATTTATATTATATACTCGATTACTCATGACGAAAACCGAAAACCACATCAAGATTATATTAATTATCGAATATGAGTAATTTAACTAATCCGGTATTAAATCCGAAGTGTTATTATACATCGTCACGACGTCACGTGCCGGACGGACGCCTTTGCATAGAAGTATATAGTCCTTCGTTACACTTCGGACTAATAAAATATCTGGGTTCAGAAGTTGGTTACACTATTTAATACCAGCAATACTATTTTTTTTTGATTTATAATAATCATTAAAATATGCTTACTACCGTACTACGTATTAGGGAGTATTCTAAAAGGGGATTATCATACAACAACTTCTTTATTTTGTGGGAAAAGCATACGATTTTTTTTTGCCTTCATATTAATAATAATTGAGTCACAATTATTTGAATTTATTTAAAAATTGCGCAAAATGGTATAAAGACAGACTGTATTGAATTATGAAATTAAAGTTTTCAATAATTAGTAAATTTAACAATAAGAATTGTAATGAATTATATACAAATTTATAAATAGAAAAATATTGTCTCAAATTGATAGCTTTTAATATCATTAAATTACATACAGAGTATCTCCTTTATTACGTAAAAGATTGATTTACAAAAACTTGCAACGTAAATCTTGATTTATTAATATTACACTAATCCTAGAAGTTTATAAGTGATTGCTGTAATTTATTCTGTGTATAAGGCACATCAATGTGCCTTTAAAATATTTGAAATGAATATTTCTGGATATTTTGAATAAACCATATGAGGCTATTGAATATTTCTCTTGCTTGTAATTTTTAACTTTCAGAATAAATTCCTACTAGATTTCAATCTTTGAATAAAGAATACCAATACCACAAATATGTTCATCAAAACTACCATAGAGACCGACTATCTCATATCCACGTGGCGCTTCAAGTGCTGTGTGAAGATTTGTGGACGTACCCAAAATACCTGTAGACTTCCATTTGTTTGTACGAAATTCAAGTCCACAAATCTTTCCCCCTATATACTTGTAAATATTGACCCACACCACTACTTCACCTTCTTCCCATTTAAAACCCCTCAAACGACCACTATTTCCACCATATTTAATTGATATATTATCGGTCCATTCAAAGGTTAGTGAGTCAACATACATATCGGCGCCAATAATAATAGATCGTAAAGATGGTGATGACTTTGTTTTGCGTGCACCTTCTTGGATGACTGGAGAACTGCCAAAATAAGTCATGAATTCTGCCCGACACCCATTTTCTCCAATAAATTCACTCTTGAAGATCTTGGTTTCAACATTTTCTGCAGTGTCTGAGCTTTTGTCATTGAATTTTGAGAACACATCTTGACTCTTCAAAAATATGTTATAGTTGTATTTAATTTTATTAATTAAGGATCTCAACTTGTTGTTAATTCTAACACTTGATTTTATTATTATGTTGTCTTTCTCTAAATCTCTCATGATAAGATTTAGATAATTCGAATATTGCCAAATTTGATATGGAATATCGTCCAAATTAATTTCATTGATGTAAGTTACTATATTTTTAACCCGAGAAAGTTCATACTTGCATTCCTTGATAATCGAAATGTCACACCACAAGTCAATTTCCAAATAATTTAACCATTGAGAAGGAAATATCTCTTTTTTCTCGTCATAATATACTGAATCAGATTTGTTGGATGGGAGAAATAGCTTGCTACTTGTTACTGTAAATACGGCTTTGTAGATAGTCATTGATAAATCGAGCGACACATTTCTCATTACATTAAACAATACGGGAGAATACTTATCCATTTTTGAAACCTTTTCCCATTCGGATACACTTTTTACAAACGTCAAGAAGAATTCATTTCCTTTTTCATAAATGAGTTCAAGGTCTTTCGAGAGTAAATTTAGATAACTGTCAAACCGAGTAAGATCATCGTAAATATTCTTCTTGTACGTATCCAGGGCACTATTTGAGCTCAAAAGATTTGCAAGTTTTGTAACTGCTATCCGATTTTCAATAAGTTCTGAGTAAGCTATATTAGAAGATTAAACAAGAATAAGTAATTGAGATATAATAGATTCCTTTAAGTGAAATGATTTTACCTGGTAAATCATCATATTGTATATTAGTAAAAATATCTTCAGTTTTGCTTAAAATTTCGTCAAAATCAACTACTACGCTGCTGGGTCCCCACTTTAAATCAACAATACCATCAGATATTTATATTTATGTGCAAATTCAGAGTTGAAAGTAATTACCTGAAGAAAATTAAATGCTATCAGTATAAGAAATAAAGAAATACCCAAGCACAATTTTTCTTCGCTCATTCTATTAAAAAAAAGAAAAAATTCAAAAATAGTGTTGAGTTAAGTTAAGGCTTTTACAAAATTAATAAAGTTCAGTGGAACAAAATATTATCCATTTTAATCTTATGGTTATTATTTTAACACAATTATAAATTATCACAAAATCAAAAGTTCAATATTAAAGAGGATAAATAACTTCCCAGTTTAGACAATCATTTGCTAACGTACGATCATTTATTCTGTCACATGGGCGCACGTTGTGATACATTTCGGCAAAATGTTTCTCATGCTCCGATTAATTAGTCTTGCTGCGTCGCGTTTTATTTACTATAAAACTTTTTTAAAATCATCTTGTAAAATAATAGTTTAATAGTTTAACAAGGAAATTATTACGTAGATAAATGTTCTTGATGATATTACTGTATTCAGATATCAGATAGATGTTACATTTGGACAATATCCTTTTGCCGATTAGTAAGTAATAGTATAGGACCTAATGCTATTGAAGAAATTTTCAAATGTTATAGAGAGTTAATAAAAAATGCTGGAATTCAACGGACTTCAGCTAGTGATCTATATAATACGTTTAAATTATGTTATCTTGGTAAATATTATGTTCAATTAACGGATCTCCTTAAATTATCATTATTTATACGCAAGACACGAGATAATTTTGTGGTAAAATGAAACTTTTCACATACAGTATGATAAATTCTTTTATTACATTATTATGTAAGAAATAGAAAGAAAAATATATACAAAATATAATTATGTTAAAATAAAAATATTAAAGATTAAATTAAAAATTATTGTCAAATTATTAATTATTCTAAATTGCTTTAAATTATACTAATTTGATATAGTAAATTAAAAAGTCTTTTTTATATATAAAAAAAAAAATTAACAATCAAAACTGTAATATTGGAAAATCTCGCTCATTCTTTCTAACCCATATTCAGCCATATCCAACTTTTTTGGATGAACTCTATCCGGTCTATGTGTTTGCTTAGCATAATGGCACCTTCTACTATAATTCTTACTTGTCTTCCATCCGTTAATAGTATCGAGTTTATTGACTAAAGATTCACACATTTCAATAATATGAAGTGAATGATCCTTTGTAAATTATTTATTAAGCTAGCGACATTTAATGGTGTCATGCATGGTACACCAGTAAGATCTATATATTCAAGATTTGAAATTGCTTTTAAAAAATTATCAATATAAGTGATTGATTGAATACAAGCTTTTGAAATTCCAAGATGTCGTAAAGCTAAACAATTTTCTTGTATGGTATGTAAAACATTTAGTGTTATGTGAGATGAACCAATATCTAAATTTTTAAATTTTTTAGCGGATGGAGAAGTTAAAATGAACTGATGAAAACTTTAACCTATTAATTCGCCATAACCCTGCACTTGCATTTTTACCTTACAATGAAATTCCTACAGCTTTTGATGAATTAAAGACTATCATGTCAGAGAAAGCTAATAGAATTATGGGGTGGTTTGAAATTTTATATCTGTGGAAGAGTAAGGTGTACAACAAGGAGTGGAAATGTCATTCGATCTGAACCTTTATTTCCACCTTCACTGTGGTCTATTGTTGATAATATTGAACATGCTTTTTCTTGAATTCAAATAATATTGAGCCCTGGCATAGAAGATGGAAAACGTTAGTAGGGAATGCACATGTAGGCGTATTTAAAATAATAAAGGGAATACAAAAAAAGCAAAATAGGGTTCAATAGCCGAAATATCAACGAATTCCACGACGGATCTACGTATGAGCCGGGTCCGGATGATCGGTGCGGCTGGAATATTTCGGCTAACTACACCATAATTTAATAACTCTTAATGGGATATAGCTATATTTTTGAAAACAAATATATTCAATGAGCTTTTGTTACGAAGAACGTGATAAATTAATTTGGCGAGATTCCAGCTGAATTAAATCAGTTGCCCCTTGTACACTAAAGGATTATTAATTGCGAGCGAGATTATATTTAAAGAGGTAATAATAATTTTACATATACCATTTATTGTTTATTCAAAAAAAAAAAATTTATTATTTACGAACATCGTCTTATTATAGCGCAAACTTAACGAACAGTTATTTCTGATTAAACTAAATTGTAACTTTTGATACATAATTTATTAATAAGTAATTAATTAATATTTCTTATTTCTTATTTGTCAAATAAAAATTTAAAAACTTTTTTTTTTTACGTATAATTATTTTATTTTATTTTTTTTTTAACTTTAAATTATTTATTAATAATTAATTCCGCAGCAAGAATTGTCGAAGTTTATAAAACATTTCAAAGCTCTGTTAAAGTACAACTTCAATTTATAATTAAAAAATATGTTGTACTAAAACCAATACAATAAGATATTATTTATGATAATTTACTTAAAATTGGTTTAAAAAATTTCTTCATAGGATCAAATCATAAAAACATATCAAATATTTTGATATATTACGACAAGAATACGAATTTGATGAATTTCCTAAACTGTTGAAGTAGTTAAAGAATGAGTAAAAAGTGAATGGTTTTGAAAGACAATTTGAAGAGACGAATGATTAAATTCTATATAATATATTACAAGATCTAAATGTCAATTTATCTAAAATATTATCAGAAAAATTATAATAGGAAATCTATAAGAATAATTTATTTGAAATTTTATATTACTATTATTAGTAATTGAAAATCACACAAGTATTATACAAGGTGACTATGATTTAAATAAGTACCAAAATTTAAGTGGACGCCACTATGATCATAAATTTCGGGTTTACCCACGAGTGTAGCAAATCAAGAAATTTGTGAAACATTACACTTACAACAATTCGGCTAATGACATAATTCATGAAAATTCATGAATAGTCATTTCGCCCACTCAAGTGATTGCACTATAGTTGTATTGTTATAAATAAAGTAATTTATGATCAAAATAATAAATAGATAACTTAAATAGTTATTTAACGTTTGTTTATATGCAAGATACGTAATAAAACTTAGTATTTCGGTTATATATTATTAAATAAAATAATGATGCGTTGCGAATTGCCGACATGATGTATTATTATCTGTTATTACACGGTCAAATAATTTAGCGCACAAATTGAGCATTTGATCACTAATTCTTTTTCAGAATGTAAAGACTAAAAAAAAACAAAAAATAAGCAATTTAAAATGTCCAATATTATTTATTGATGTCAGAAGAAATTATAAAATAGTCTGTCACACGTTTCTTTTTTAAAAAAAATCGAAGAATTTTTTTGTTCATTATTATGTAATAGAAGATTAAATTTTTAGTTAGGATATATAATAAGTTATAAAAATTGGCCAAGTAATAACGATTAATTACTCGGTATTATCGTATAATGAATTCTAATTGGATAAAAAAAAAAATCATGCTAAAAAAAATCTTATTTATAATAAAAAAATTATGTCGTAATTTCGTAAGTTTATTTTTTGCGGAAAAACATCATCATATTATTGCCAATTTTTAGTTAGAAATTTCTAAATTTCTATACGGAATACAGTACGCTTATTTGTTGATCATATAATGGTCAGCCGAATAAATATAAATAGTCGCACAAAATTATAACAATACGATTTTTTTTGTAATGAGAAATTTCTGATTTTCTCGGTCAATATATAAAGGCCCTTTTTCTCCTCATTCACTTTTCAGCAACAAAAAACTTTTTTTTTTTCAATTACAAAAAAAAAAGAAAATACATAAAGGACACTTCAAATTTCTTTGAAAAAAAAAAGAATCAAGCTTTTGAAATTGATTTTTTTCCTCATTCACAACAAATATATACAAAGGCTCTTTCTCATTTCTCAGAACCAAAGCTTTTTAAATTAATTTTTTTTTTAAAAATAAAATATTTTCTTTTAATATTTTAAAGGAATGCCTGGTGTAGTCTTACCTGCTCATCAGTATTATCTACCTCTTATTCAACAACAAATTGTCTCCAAAAATCAAAATAAAAATTCAAAAAATGCACATATTCCTTACGTTCCTCCCGAAATCATTCGCATAATTCTTAATTTAGTAAAAGATGACAAGAAAACTCTTGCTGCTTGTTCCTTAGTCAATCATACTTTTAATCTTCACGTTAATCCGATTTTGTATCATTCTGTTTCTTTTTCGTACCCTTTCAATTTTACTTCATTCGCTAATACTATCATTGATGAATCTCAACGTTCTCAATTGATCCATCATTTGGATCTATCAAGTTTTTCTACTTTAGGCTTACAAAAGAGTAAAAAGAACATGGCTACAATTGAAAATTTTGTTACTCCGAATCTTATTATACAAATTTTAAGATATTGTACAATGTTAGAATCTTTTTCTATTTCGGAATCTTTGGAATCGGTGATAACTCTTGAAGTTTTACAAGTTCTTGCATTCGAATGTAAAAACATTAAAACTATAGACTTTTGTGGATTGTCAAACAAACAATTTAATTCTGCTCTTACCTCTTTAACAGAAATTATGGGACATGTCAAATTATTTTGTTATTATGAAAATGGAATACCGACATTTTCATTTCAAAAAGTAAATTATGTAGCATTACCACATCTTAAACGTCTTTCACTTCATAAATGTCCAATTATTTCTGAAACTTCCATAATTACCCTTCTCGCACACTCACCAAATCTTACTCACCTTGATTTAGGTGGTTGTTCTATTAGTGATTTAACACTTAATTTCCTCGCAACTGAAACTAATATTCCAAAAACATTAACACATTTATTACTTGCTAAATGTAAAAACATTTCTTCTGAAAACATTTCCGCTTTAGTAAACGAATGTAAACAATTAGAAGTTCTTAATCTTTATGGTGGCAGAGATATTGCCACCGCTATTAACGAATATGATCTTATCACAATTTTAACTTCTTCATCCGCTAAAAAATTTAAAAATTTAGATATTGGTTCATCTCACATAACACTAAATGTTTTACATACCATACAAAAAAATTGTTTAGCCTTACGACATCTTGGAATTTCAAAAGCTTGTATTCAATCAATTACTTATATTGATAATTTTTTAAAAGCAATTCCAAATCTTGAATATATAGATCTTACTGGCGTACCATGCATGACACCATTAAATGTCGCTAGCTTAATAAATAATTTACAAAAGGATCATTCACTTCATATTATTGAAATGAGTGAATCTTTAGTCAATAAACTCGATACTATTAACGGATGGAAGACAAATAAGAATTATAGTAGAAGGTGCTATTATGCTAAGCAAACACTTAGACCGGATAGAGTTCATCCAAGAAAGTTGGATATGGCTGAATATGGGTCAGAAAGAATGAGCAAGATTTTCCAATATTACAGTTTTGATCGTTAATTTTTTTTTATATATATAAAAAGACTTTTAATATAATTTAAAGCAATTTAGAGTAATTAATAATTTGACAATAATTTTTAATTTAATTTTTAATATTTTATTTTAACATAATTATATTTTGTATATATTTTTCTTTCTATT
Organism: Rhizophagus sp. LPA8_4_AMF; assembly: GCA_021464525.1. Lineage (NCBI taxonomy): Eukaryota > Fungi > Glomeromycota > Glomeromycetes > Glomerales > Glomeraceae > Rhizophagus > Rhizophagus sp. LPA8_4_AMF. Next base: position 14,559 of record JADRCO010001154.1, read on the forward strand.
TCTTACATAATAATGTAATAAAAGAATTTATCATACTGTATGTGAAAAGTTTCATTTTACCATAAAATTTTCTCGTGAATTGCGTATAAATACTGATAATTTAAGGAGTTCCGTTATTATAAAATTTACAGTTAATTGTTTTTTCTCTCAAATTAGCATTTTTAAATTGAACATAATATTTACCAAGATAACATAATTTAAACGTATTATGTAGATCGTCCGTTGAATTCCAGCATTTTTCATTAACTCTATAACACTTGGAAATTTCTTCAATAGCATTAGGTCCTATACTATTACTTACTAATCGGCAAAAGGATATTGTCTAAATGTTAACATCCATCTTTAGCTGAGAGATATCTGAATACAGCAATATTATAAAGAACATTTATTTACGTAAACTTCCTTATTAAACTATTAAACTATTATTTTACATGGTGATTTTAAAAAAGTTTATATAGTAAATAACACGCGACGCAGCAAGACTAATTAATATCATATCGGAGCATGAGAAACATTTTACCGAAATGTATCACAACGTACGTCCATGTGACAGAATAAATGATCGTACCTTAGTAAATGATTGGAAGTTATTTATTTATCCTGTACTTTTGACTTTGTGATAATTCATAATGGTTAACTAATACTTATCTGTTATATCCTGGGTGGTTGGGGGATAAGCTTAATTTTACTAGAATCACATAATGATCAGCCGTTAGGCTGATCATTTTTGACTATTAAAATAAGCTATTTATCCCCTAACCCAGTGGTATAACTTTTTTATCCCCTGCCATTTACACAATTTATGCGAATATTTATACCTACCAGGAGCGCATAAATAAATGTATATTTATTGATCGTCCAGTAGGGATAATTAAATTCGCATAATTGTGTAAATGGTGTCGATCATGGGATAATATTTTATTCCACTGAACTTTATTAATTTTGTAAAAGCTTTTAACTTAAGCTAAGCACTATTTTTGAATTTTTTTCTTTTTTTTTTTTAGTAGAATGAGCGAAGAAAATTTGTGCTTGGGGTTTTCTTTATTTCTTATACTGATAACATTTAATTTACTTCAGGTAAATACTTTTAACTCTGAATTTGCACATAAATATAAATATCTGATGGTATTATTGATTTAAAGTAGGGACCCAGCGTAGAAGTTGATTTTGACGGAATTTTAAGCAAAACTGAAGATATTTTTACTAATATAATGATGATCATATTCTTTATGAAAACTAGTAAAAATATTAATATTTTAGTTTTTTTTATAACATATAATGCAAATTTAGTGGTTACTTACTTCTAAGAATATTCATCTATATTAGAAATTTGTTTCGTAATTTGGTTAGCAGTTTCTTTAGATGATCCATCAAATAAGTAAGAATTAATAAAGCACGCTATATTTAACTACATTTTCTTTGTTTTTACTTCCAGCCGTTCCAAATAAAAATCAAGAAATTCATCAAAATTGGTAAACTGTGTTACATTTACATATTCGGCATTATCAGAATTTCTCTCTTGTAGTCGGTTTGATTTTTTTGATCGTTTTACGACAGTGAATGCAAATTCGAAGCTGCTTACTAGTTTTATCATGAATATAAAGTTCGAGAGGTAAAGTTTTATAACAACAAGTGCACGGTTGTAATTTTTCAATACTGTTATTTTGCTCTTGAGAGTTCATTTCTGAAAAAATACAGTAAAATATAAACAACGCATAATATTAAGATTACAATAAATATAACATGAAAAAAATTATAAAACTATAGTTTAACACCTTAATTTTACATATAATACAAATACGATATATGTGTTAATTTGTTAATTTCTTTGACCCTTCTTGATGAAGTATAAACTGAGGGAGACTGTTTTTTTAACACAGTATTTGATATTAATATTTGTAACACAAAATAATAAACGTGGGATGGCTGATGAGCCACAAAAAAATATCACGTGCCAGTAATTTTTTTGGTGGTTACGCTGGGTAATCGGTGTAGCTTTAGCCAATTTCACTAATGGTGCTTGTTGTTTTTTATCTAAAATTTATTTATAAAACTTTTATTAAATATTTTATACCAGGTTGTGATACAATTTGTTTCGGTAAAAATATAAATAAGTGGATTTAATCTAAATTCGGGAAAATCCCTGAAGAAAAACGAGTTTTAACTTCAAATTACGTAACTACATACTGTACATGCGAATTAAACTACATTATACATTATTTTATATTGAATAAACTTTAAAATATGATAACTCATTAATATAATGATGAATTTAGAAAAAAACCAACCAGAAAGAAACCACACAAAACCTTCATTTTTTTCTCAGACGGAGTCTCCGGTGGTGGTGTCCAAAAAACGTTTTAAATCATCGATTAGATCACCATTATCTTTAAAAATAGCATAATACATAATTACGAATCTCGTATTCATTGTACCTTTTCGACAGTACATATATAAGAATAGTATTGAAACGATGATAATTTTTTTTGGTATTTTAGTAAGTTCATTACAAAGTCCCTCAGCATAATGTACATAATTTTTAATTTGTTCAGCATTATTCATAAACCATGTAATACCGTCCATTGTATTTGTTTTAATTCTTTAAGAACTTTTTTTCGAAATGAATTTATCAAAAAAAAGCAATTTTTTTTTAATATACTAATTAGAATGAAGAATATCTTGGAATTGGTTTGATTTTTGTGACAGATAAATGGAGGAAGTGGAAAGACATATGTTTGTATTAATTGCGAGTGTTAATGTTTTTTTGTCGATTATTTATACCCTGTTTCGGAGATCTGAAGTCCTGAATTAATGTGAAAAACAAGAAATTATGTCAATCAAATTCTGAAATTCTAAATATATTATGGCACACAAAATTGCGTTTATTTTTAAACGTAAATTTTTTAGACAAATTTGGTTATTTGCTTGTAACACAAATTTAAATAAAGTTAAAATATGCGATATATGGAAATACATGGTACAATAATTATTGAGGCGCCGTAATTTTATATTTATTTTTAGTATATATTTATTTTTATTTTATAGTGGCAAAGTTGGTCTTGCATGACCTTAAAGGCCAAATGCACTAATAACGGTTCGGAAAACCTTTCAATTTTCTCCTTTGCTTGTTCCACCGTAATATTCTTTTTTTTTTGTGGAACGCTTCATTACTTACTTTCTTCATCTCAAGCATTAGTCAGAATTCATCAATCGTAATATCACATTTGTCATCTAAGATATATTCTAGGCGAGGCAGTGGCGAAGTATGCGAATTAAAATTTTACATATATGTTCGTTTTCTTCAGACCAAATATAATATTATAACAAGTTTTCAAGTGATTCGTATGATACCATAATTACTCTTAAAGCGGAAAACAAATATCCGATGTTTCAATGTGGCACAGGTAATCACTAATCCAATTCTAGATTTTATTTATCATGCTCACGTAGTACAATGATATTGATTAATGTAATATTATCCGCAGCACAAAATCTTCTTGCCTTATTTTCTAGCATGTTCTAATAGTAGTGCAGATCATGCATATAAGCCACGGGGCATGATGATATAATAAATTACTTAATTAGGAAGGCATCGTATATTGGAATTCTATTATAGAATAAACTTCGCAATATATATTGGAAATATTAAATGCTTGTGTGTCAAGTGTCACGACAAAAACCGAATACAGAAAATAAGATAGTAGTTTTCATGATATGTAGTGCATAATAATGTTACTGCAAAATATAATACTGTAGTTGACAGGGAAAAATATACGGAGTTGGTAGTATTTGGGTACTCTTAAGTGGAAAATACATCGGACATAAAATAATATGAATACGATATCTACAATAGAAAATATATGCAAGAATAGTTTTTTAAACGGTAATGGAAAACGAAGAGGATAGTAGTAAAAAATATAGATGCCGGGATGCAGTGTTGGGCAATTGGACAATTGGACGTTTTTGATATTTGTCCAAAACCTGTCCAAAACTTGTCCAGAACCAAAACCTTTTTTCATTGGATAGGTTTTGGATAGATCAAATGACAAATATTTTAATTTTAACTCAATTATTAAATTTACTCAGAAATCTTTAAATATTATTTTTAATACTATTTGATTTTACAATTCTAACATTATATTTTTATTTTATTTTTAGTTTCAGTTGATGAATATTAGAACTTTTGATTGTAATTAAAAGATGTAAGTGTACCTTTTAGAATAATAGTGATGGAAAATAAATGTAAAAATAACTAATAATATATAGTTAAACCAACATATGTATATCTTTATAATTTATTTATGTATTATTCTTTTTTTTAATAGATTATTTAATATACCACCGGTCATATCACAATAGATGTCGATAACTAATTAAAAATTTATGAGACAAAAATTATTTACACGAACCTTAGAAAACTTTTGTTTCCTAGGTTTTTACCCACTTGTTCTACCATTTATTTTGACAATATAATACTTGTATGAAAACTTATATTAGGCCTAACTTCTCCCATTTTTTTGACTTTAATCCAGAGATTCAAATTTGTATGAAAACTAATATCTTTTTAAATACTTAAAATACATGTAAATTTTTTACATAGAATTGAAAAACTTATTCATAAAAGACATAAAAGACGAAGTTAAATATTAATGGCAAATTCGAGATTTTTACTTTTTATGAACAATTAATCTACGTTTGTATTGTTGGGGATAAACAAAAAAAAATAAATTTGCCGTTGAAATAACGTAGTTTGTGTTACTTTATGTTAATAGTATATTTAGAGGCAATTTAGCAAATATATTCGAAATGATTCTTGAGATTATTTAGTTGAGATATTATCTGTTATGTATATTTTCTGTCCAATATTAGTAGTTATATATAGCAAATCATCTTATTTTGATTCGTTCAAACACGTGTGCTATTAAAGATTAATTTACATTTTATTGATTACAATAAGCTAAAGATAATTAATTACTAATTAAATTAAGTTTATTCACTCTAGAAAAATACAGCTTAGTTGTATCGTATTCGAAAAAAAAAAAATAAAATATGTTCTTAAAAAAAATACTAATTCTACTGCATCTGTCCGCATACCTATTCTCAATATCGTAAGATAAAGTTTTGATTTTGTATTCTTAGCACCATCATATGATCGTAAAAAAAAAATTAAAAGTACACGCAAATACAATCAAGAAATCCAAATCAGTGATGACGTTTCTTTCTTGAGCTTTGCTTTTTTGGCTTCTTTATGGTATTTTCAACAGGAAAGTTATAGTAATCATATGGTGTATCTAGAAGAAATAGATATAAAAATAATTGAAGATATATATATATATATATAAATATGCAAAATTCGCACATACCACTCTTAGCTTCAACAACGATTCCTTCGGACTCTACAAAAATCCATGACGCTCCCCAGTCATTCGTAAGTCCCTTTGCCTCTCTTTCCGCTATTTTAGAATAATCACCACGTAACCATAACAAGCTGTTCATAGCATCCAAGTCAAACAAGCGGCCGAAGCAGTCCATAAAAAGAAGTCCAACGTAGCGCTCTCCAATGACAATGATATGTTCAAACCCATAATCCCTAACTTCTTCAATATAACATACAAGAACTTCTTTCACATAATCGATATCATCGTCTTGATCTTGATCTTGGAGCTCATGTCCAAGTGAGATTGCTACGGAATTACGGTTGGGTTTAATAATTGTGTCAACTACAATGGGTCGACTCTTTCTGCAAAGCTCATTCGTTTCATTGTTTTCATCACATGTTTGCACATTACACATGGAGGTATCAATCTCAGCCCCTGATACTTCAACGACACTGTGCGGGAGTATAAGGCAACATGATGTTTTCGGGTTCTTCTTTGTCCATGTAGTACCTTCAAGGGTACCAACTCTGCGCAATGGCCCCAATTTTGACATAATTTCTTGAATTTTTCCCGAACATTCAAACTGCACCATTTGATTGACATTATATTCTCTACTCTCGACATTGCTATTGACTTGTTGATCTCTCTCGATAGTGCAATCTTCCTCTCTTTTACCGAAATCGTTAAATTCAGCGCTGATGGGCGGTTTAACGAGTTCGGTTCCATCATAATTACTTTTTCGGCCAGGATAATCAACATTTTGCCAAGGTATTCTTTCTTGTTTCTGAAACTCATCCCCTCGAAGTGAACCGTCTTCATGATGTAATGCGCCCATAACAAACATAGTGTGTCCCACACCGTTATCATTAGAATTGGGCGGCAGCCCGTGGTATTGAACGGCAATACGATTCTGAAATAATACAAAAAGTACAAGAAACCTGAATGGTGTCACATAATCTTTTATCAAGTTTCTCACCCATTTTTCTTTTATGTCATCCAGCCAGGAAAATGGAGTCCTAACGATTTATTTGTTAAGTAATGATCTTATTCGCGTAAGTAACGATTTACTTGTTTAAGTAACGTGAGTAACGATTTATAAAGTATGGATCTAACAAATTACATCATGATTACGGTTTCGGTGAGAACAGTATACTAATGATTATCACGATTTAATATAATAATCGAGATTTGTATTATTGTTTATCATTATTAATGAAATGCTCCACTATATGATAAAAAAAAAAACGGTTGTACGGAATTACCATGTATAAACAATTTTGAGTCTACGCCTGATCTATTCCGTAATTATTATGGTTTAAATAATTTGATTGGCTGTCGATCATGTGCACGATCCGATGGAGATTTGCTAAACGAAAAAAAGCCTTACTAATCATGATTCATTTTCGGCCTCTCAGGATGATGCGATTGGTTGCAGCAGATCTATCTGAACGTTGATTTTAAAATCTTTCATCAGTCTCTTTTTTGTGATCTTATTATTTTATAGATTTTTTTTTCTCGTTCTTTCACCTTTTAGGTTTGGATCGGCGATATAATCATTTTTAGTCAGAATAAGTATTTTTTTTTATAAAAATTTTATTATTATATTGTTTTATAAAAAGAAAAAAAAATTGAACTATTAGTTTTTAGACTACATGCAACAAAATCACAATTTTTATTAAAAAATGTCTTTGCAATATTTGCAATAAAAAAGGATTCTTATATTATCATTATTTGGTAAAAGAATAGCAGGAACTTTATTTATCAGGAGAAGAGTAGTTAAGTTTATTTAGACGATTTCTTACGAAAAAAAAGCTGAATCTATTGCGCCACACATTTAACCGGTAGCAAATATCCGAAGTTACGTTACTACTTACTACTGAGAATTGAACAAACCTGTTCATCTACATTTTTGGTCAAAATTAAATACAAAAAAAAATATTGAAATGGAGTCGAAATTTTGGCCGGAGCTTATTACGAAAGGTCATGAACAACTTTTTGAAAAAAAAGAGAATTATGACGTTATTATACAAGTGGGAGAA
>JADRCO010001155.1:0-21937 GCA_021464525.1 Rhizophagus sp. LPA8_4_AMF
TTTACATTTTCTCATCATCATTTTCGCTCCCTTATTACCACTTTCATTTCTTTTATCATCAATTTCATTTCTTTGTGTTTTTCATCATCACTTTTGCTCCATTATCATCCAAGTATAATGCATACAGTATAAGTAAATATAGATAATCACCATGGATGGTTCCCCCATGGAAAATGGCCTCTTGTTTATACCAATCTTTAAATAATTTCTAAAAAAGGATATACCCGATAAGTAGGATCGGCTTGCTGAAAGTAACATACGCAGTAGTATTGTAGCAAATTATACAATGATATATGAAATCACTGTGTAATAGTCCTAGTAATCAGTCGATCAATATTTGCCGAAGTATTATAATAATTTAAAAAAATTGTATCATTAAAATCTCTTAAGTCTCATTGTTCATATTTTTTTATTATTCCCAATAAAATGTATTTTTAGACTTATCTTTCTATGATTTTGGCATTGTTAATCAGCGTTCATATTCTTTTATTTGACAAGTCATTTTCTCAATAGGACTAAAATTAGGTGCAATGTTTGCTAACCATTTATTTCTTTGAGACAAATTAGCAGATTTTTCTCTAAATAAAGAAAAATATTAGTAGAAATTTTTTTTTATTGAAACTCTCTCACATTATAACTTTTTAACCGTGAATACCAGCTTTGCTAATAAGGGAAATATTATTTATGGAGATGCTCTTAAGCTAAAAATCTTATATGAAAATCTATAACACAATATTGAATGATAAAAATTTATAAAATATCCAAGTAATATTTTCACCTGATATGGAAGATACAAAAATATATATTAGACTGTTAAGGCAAATTTAACAAATAATATACCTAATTGATTGAGAACATGCCTGCCTGTAATGTTCCATTTCATTCCTGTTATATATTTCTAGGCGTAACTTATGTATACGGTATGTAAGTACTTAAAGTAAAATGTTGATATGTTGAAGTATAATTTTTAATATATTGCATATTAACTTCCATTTATTAAAAGCTAAAAAAAATCTGCAATTATCTTATCAAGATATATTTTTAGGGAAAATTTTTCATTGAAACTTTTTTAAAGTATTGGTACGTAACCATTTTTACAAACATTAGATTCCTGAATTTTTTTACTCTATAGTCTATATATCAATAATGATGATGCCGATGATGCGCGTTAACTCAAACACTAACGTAAAAAAAAAAAAAAAAAAGCTGAAAGGTATTAGCCATGTTGAACTGCTGGACGGTTCAGCTTTTTTCTCACAATTGATGAATATTCTATTGGGCTAGAATTGCCAAAATCCTGTAACTTCAGCGTATTAACTTCAATATTTTGGTTTGGCCTTATTTGGTAATCGCCAAAAACGTGAATCTTGTCAAAGTATATTTTAAGTTTTCGTAATGTGCTTGATTATAATAATGATCTTTTTGTTAAACAATTATTTTTTATATTGTTGGAGACGATATAATTGATATAGAAAATATTTAATATTTGTAGGGACTTACCATGTTGATTCTTCTTGGTTGGAATCGCACTTGAATGTTTTATTCATTGTCTGCTTCTAATTAATTGAGATCCGTGATTGATGTTCGGCCGACATTATCTGTAATTCTATTCTTCTTCCGATCTGGGTAAAATTATGGAGTATTTTTTGGCCCACAATTTGACACGAGTCCTAAAAAAATTTTTGGTTTAAGTGTTACATACCTTACCATACATCATTACATCATAGCTTTTGTAAAAATTTTGGTAAAATTTTTCTAATATTAGGTTCAGGATATATTTCTTATTTTATATACTTTATACATCAACAATGTTAAACTCTAATATGAAAATAAAAAAAAACATTTCTTTACAAGTTCACGAATACGGACCATTCAATTATGGAATAATTGAACACAGGATGTGATTGTGTGAAAAATTGCAAGGGAGAGCTTTTTTTTATTATATCTTGAACACTTCTTGAACGACCTTAATTGTTTATTTTTATTTTTTTATATAGTAAGCTATTATGATGAGTGATTCATACACTCGTACTATAATTAATATTAGTTTGGAATTTATATAATAATAGATAACATAAACATGAAACTTTCTAATTAGAGGGTGAGATTAAATTCGATCAAAAATTTGTATAAATACTATTTTGATGTATGTGAAGACAAAGGTTGAGTGTTCAAACCAATATTTAATTAAACTTGAATGATAAACTTTTTTTTGCATTCTTACAAGTTTGAATGATTATTATTTACATACATATCTCTAATTTCCTCATTCAAATACGTGACTTTTTTCAAATATACACTAGTATTGGTCAATGATGTACATGAATAAAAAAGCTTTTGCAATTAAAATTTACATATTAATAGCACCAAAAAATTATAATTAGATAAAATGAATGCATTATTTTGTTGCATTCCATAATATAATATTTTTAAATACAAAATAAAAATTTATAATAAGTTTATTTATTCAATAAATATATAATTTAAACATAAGAATTCTATTTGATGTTCATTTTTATCCTTACTTGATAAATACCATTCCAATTTTGATATATTTTAAAAAAAATTTGCAACTCAATTATAGAAAAGTAAAAGAAAAGTAATAAATCTATTAAATAACATTTTAAAAACTATGATGCATGCTAGATAAATTTAAATTTTACCACATCAATCTAATTTACAATTTATTAGAATCATAGTTATCTATTTGTGAATATCAATTTCTTAAGAAATATCAATTTGTTGAGAAATATCAGTTTGTTGAGAAATATCTATTTGTTGAGAAATTTCAATTTATTGAGATTCTTTTTAATAAAATGAGTTAAAATTAATATCAATATTTACAAAGTAAATAAATAAATAAATAAAATTATTAACCAATACCTGAAAATTCTTTGCTTATTATATCATCATTTTGCTCATAATAATCATCAGAATTTTTTGGTTCAGGAAGATTATTAAAATTGAGCTTTCTACTTACATAAATAGCTCCTGAATGTGGTTTATATGATAAACCTAAATTACTTACATATATACTACCATTTGACAAATCATTATTTATTTTATCTGCTTCTTTAATTTGATTTTGAATTTCCGCTTTCCCATAAAACAGTTCAAATTTCCATTTGTCTAAAATTCCTTTAATTTCAGCTGCTGTTGGTCTATTTAATGGACTTGCATTTAAGCATCTTTTAATCAAATGCACAATTAGTTGTGGTACTTTAGTGTTAAATCTTGGCCTAATTCCTTGACAAATTTTGATTGCTAGGAATTCATCATGACTTATATCATGATATGGGGTAATCCAGAAATTACTTCGTACATAATTATACCAAAACTGTATATATCGGATGCCTTAGTATAATTTTGTCCTATTAGAATTTCAGGAGCTATATAAGGTAAAATACCATATACATTTTTCTTTGTATTTTCCGACTTATTATAATCTGCAGGTTTACATAAACCCATATCTGTTATAACAGTTTCATCCTCAAACTTTAATATATTACCAATATGCAAATCTCGATGGATTAATTCCTCTTCATGAATACAACTAAGCTCAAATGCAATATTATATAAGTTAATAATTCTATCAACCCAAATTAGATTTTTATGATTTATATCCAAATAATTTCGTAAACTCCCATATTCTGCATAGTCCAAAACCATTGTATAATTTTCTGATACAGGATCCTGAGTCATTCCATAAAATTTAATAGTTTTATAATTGGAATTCATTTTATGATGTAATATAGCCTGTATAAGATACAAAATATAATGTTACAATACAATATTTAAATTTTCATTAAATAATTAATTAACCGAAATACCTCATTCATAAATTCCAATGAAATATTTTTTGAATTATTTAAATATTTCAGTGCTACTAACATATCTTTATTGTATCTTTTCCAATTTTGATTCTCATTATCCCATTTTTCTATAGGTCCATCAATCCAATTTGCTTTATAAACTTTGGCAAATCCACCTTTTGCGATATACTCAATATTATAAAATCTATCATAAGAAATCCATTCTAATGCACTTGATAATTTGCTAGCTGTATGTGCTAACAGCTGAGTATCTTGAACAAATTTATCAATATCATTATTACCACTGGTCCAAATTTCAAAATTTCTTTGAAAATGTTGTGCATTACATATATAATTACACATTTCACAGCTTTCACTTAAAATCATCATAAAATCTTTTGTTTCAGAATCTTGAGTTATTCCATAGAATTCGTAATTTTTTTTAATCTGTAAATATAGTAATACATCCGTAAAATTAATAATTTTTATATAATTTAAATAACAAATTAATCATACCTCATTTATAAATTCTTTTGTTATATGTTTTGAATTATTCAATGTTTTCAGCATTACAATCATATTTTTATTGGATCTTTTCCAATTTTGGTTTACATTATCCCATCTTTATATATAACCATCAATCCAATTTGCTTTATACATTTTACTAGATTTATCATCTGCAATAAATTTAATGTTATAAAATCTATCATAAGGCATCCATTCTAATGCATTTAATGTTCTATCAGATTTATGAACTGATAGTTGAGTTTCTTGAATAAATTTATCAATATAATCATTGCCACTAGTCCAATTTTTAAAGTTTTGTTGAAAGTATTTTGCATTACATATTTGATTACACTTTTTACATTTATATTTTCCAACCATCATATAATTTTTTTTTTCTGGATCCTGAGTTATTCCATAATATTCCCAATTTATTTCAACCTAAAATATAACATATTAGTAAAAATCTAATTTAACTTTATTAAATGATAAACATTATTGTACCTTACTCATAAATTCTATTATAATATTTGAATTATCAAAACTTTTTAGTGCTACGGCTTCACTTTCATTTCTTCTCCAACTTTGATTATAATTATCCCATCTAGCCATATATCCATCAATCCAATTTGCCTTATAAATATTACCAAACTTACCTGCTGCAATATATTTGACATCATAAAATTTAGAATAAGGTATCCATTCTAATGCATGTGATATATCACTAATTTTATGAATTGATAGCTGAGTATTTTGAATAAATTTGTCAATATCATTATTACCGCTAGTCCAATCTATAAATTTCTGTTGAAAATGAATTGCATTACATATTTTATTGCACTTTTCACATTTGTTATTCAAAACCATTATATAATATTTTGTTTCTGGATCTTGAGTTATTCCAAAAGGTTTACAGATCTACAAATACAAATATATTAGTCGAAATTAAAAACTACTTTCACTGTTATTAAATTTATCATACCTCATTTGTAAATTCTATTGTACCATTTTTTGAATTATTTAAACTTTTCAGAACTACATCTTCAATTCCACCTCTCATCCAATTTTGATTTTCATTATCCCAATACTCTATTTTTCCATCAATCCAATTTGCTTTATACATTTCACCAAATTTATCTTTTGCAATATCATCTAATCTATCATAAGGCATCCATTCTAATGCATTTGATATTTCACTGTCTTCATGAGCTGATAGTTGAGTATCTTGAATAAATCTATCAATATTATCATTACCACTAGTCCAATCTATAAATTTATGTTGAAAATGAATTGCATTACATATTTTATTGCAATATTTACATGTACCATCCAAAACTATCATATAATTATTTGTTATTGGATTCTGAGTTATTCCATGAAATTTGTGGCTAATTTTATCCTACAAATTGAACAATATGTCAGAAAAAGTAAATTTTAAAATTTTGTTGAGTAAGAAGCTTATTAGTATACTACCTCATTTGTAAATTCAAATGTAAGATCATTTGGAGTATTTAAAATTTTCAAATTCACAAACATATTAAGATTTTCTCTTTTCCAATTTTGATTAACATTATCCCAATATATTATATTTCCATCAATCCAATTTGCTCTATACACTTCACCAAACTCATCTTTTGAAATACATTTAATATTATAAAATCTATCACAAGGTATCCATTCTAATGCTTCATTTGTATAATTATGAGCTGTTAGCTGAGTATCTTGAATAAATCTATCAATATCATCATTACCACTAGTCCAATCTATAAATTTATGTTGAAAATGAATTGCATTACATATTTTATTGCAATTTTTACATGTACTATCCAAAACTATCATATAATATTTTGTTATTGGATACTGAGTTATTCCATAAAATTTGTGGCCAATTTTATCCTACAAATTGAACAATATGTCAGAAAAAAAAAATTTGAAAATTTTGTTGAATAATAAACTAATTAGTATACTACCTTATTTACAAGTTCAAGTGTAAGATCATTTGGAGTATTTAAACTTTTCAAATTCACAAACATATTAAGGTTTTCTCTTTTCCAATTTTGATTAACATTATCCCAACATATTATATTTCCATCAATCCAATTTGCTCTATACACTTCACCAAACTCATCTTTTGAAATACATTTAATATTACAAAATCTATCACAAGGTATCCATTCTAATGCATTGTTTACTATAAAATCGGTATTTTCTGATAGCTGTGTATCTTGAATGAATTTATCAATATCATTATTACCACTGGTCCAATCTATAAATTTCTGCTGAAAATGAATTGCATTACATATTCTATCGCACTTTTTGCATTTATTATTCAAACCCATCATATAATTTTTTGTTTCTGGATCCTGAGTCATTCCATAAAATTCATGTTCAATTTTAATCTACAAATGTAATAATAAGTTAGAAAAATAAAATTTTAAAATTTTGTTGAATAATAAGCTTATTAGTATACTACCTTATTTGCAAGTTCAAATGTAAGATTATTTGGAGTATTTAAACTTTTCAAATTCACAAACATATTAAGATTTTTTCTTTCACAATATTGATTTATATCATCCCTTCCATCAATCCAATTTGCTCTATACACTTCACCAAACTCATCTTTTGAAATATATTTAATTTCATAAAATCTATCATAAGGTATCCATTCTAATACTTTCTTTATATCTTGATGAGCTGATAGCTGAGTAACTTGAATAAATTTATCAATTTTATCATTACCACTAGTCCAATTTTTGAAATTTTGTTGAAAACTCATTGCATAACATATGCGATTACATTTTCCACATATCTCGTATGGCTTAACTAGCCCAAAAGAATCCATGAGCAAGAATTTTGCAATGTATAAATATTCAGTTTAAGAGGATAATTAAAAATAAAAATATTTGTGCAGGTTAAAAAGTGGAAAAAATATTGTTTCGTTCCGAGGTCATATAAATAGAAAGTCAAACATGTAACAATCACGTGTTATGAATATCATGTGACTTGCATTAAAGAAATCACGTACATCATTGTAATGCCGGCTGGATTTGTTGAATACCAATTGAATTATACATAAGTCATAGAAAGATGTATGGAGCCGGTCTTTCACAAATTTCGAGCTCTTCTACAACAAAAAATATCGAAATGATTCTTTAGTTTACGTGTTTCCGCCGGCGCAGTAACAGTAAATACACTATTACACAGAATTCTTGGCAAACAACGATTTGTTACTCCAATGCATAATAATTATACGCTGCAAAGCACAACTTTTGGGGTGTTAAAAAAGAATAAGAGCAGCAATGTCACAACCCTGTCACACTTTCCATTCGAAAAAATCACACGTTACCAAATTTTCGTGTGAAGGCTGTTTTTGTACGTCAAAAAACTAATTGCGGAAATGCTTATTGACGTAACACGAAATTCCGAAACATTATGAAGTACGTTGTGAGAAGTAGAATACGATATACAAGTGTAAAGTGTAACCAATGCTTTATCATCAAAATATCAAAATAATCATATGAATAATAAAAATATTTTTAAATCTACGACCAAAAAATCAAAAATTTTTTTATTTTAAATGACACTTTTTTAAATGACATCTATTGTATACCTAGGATCTTTTTTTCATTATTTGTTTCAGGATAGATGGATACTATATAATATATTTTTTTTATTAAGATAAAAGTCATTGTTTTTCCATTTTATCCTTTTAAATTTTCGACAAAAGATTTGTTTAATCGACATAGCCACGTTTATTGTTAACTTGCATGTTTTTCATTTTCATATTTTTTTTTTATTTGAAAAAAGAAAATTTTTTTTTGTGTTTAATAAAAACCCGAAGAAAAAACCTGATTCGTATGGTTCGTGCTTATATTTTCCATTTTAGTTTAGATCACTTTTTCTGGGTCCTATGAACCCGCAGTAGAAATATTTATTAATAAAATAGACGTAGAAATATTTATTAATAAAATAGACGTAGAAATATTTATTAATAAATTAGACAAGGTTAAAAAAATGTTTTATTTTGACGAAAATAGACTTAGGCTTTTTCTTTTTATCATAGGTAACAAATGTATAAATAGTCAATATTATTTTATTTTATTTTCTAAATTTTAATTTATTAATTCTCACATAATGAAAAAAAAATCTTTTTTTTAACGTATCGGTATGTATACATATATGTATTCTTTTTTATGTATATACTGTATACAAGACTTATTTTGTGTAAGCATTGATGCTTTTGTTTATCTAAAATGTCGACATTTTTTTTCTCAAATGTTGTACTTTTTTTCTCCAATGTAGTACAAGAAAATAAATAAAATAGTAAAAGGTAACAAGCAAAAAAGAGAAATTAATAATTGGTTTTTTTTCTCATAGAAAAAAGAGTATTGAAAAAGAACTTCCTAAAAGAAAAAAAAAATAGTATTTATTTTACGTTTTATTTTTTTTTATTAAAATTGATGAAAATTTAATACAAAAAAATAAAATTTTTTTTTCGCCCTACGCCCCAAAAATACTAGCAGTTGTAATAGTAATAATTAATAAAGATAATAATAAAATTTCCGTGAAAAATAAAAAAAAGAGAACAAATGATTATGCATGATCTGACGAAAAAATTGATGTAGTTGACTGTAGCAAAAAATATATAAAAGCCGAATTGCATATCATCTATGAAACATAGTATTGTAAATAATTAAATTTATAATGAAGTTGCCAAAAGAACAAAGGTTCTCTACAAGAATGATAAGTCAGGTGATACGTATTTGTGAGACGTACGTGAGAGATTTTTCTTATTATTATTTATTTGGTGGGGTTATTGTTTCACAAAAAATTGAAAATTAAAACACGTGAAAGGCCGGGCGGTTTATTTTTTATTTTTTGTTTTAGAAAAAAGACTTGGCAGAATTATCTTACGAAATACGAATGTACTCTTTGCTTTAAAAAAATTAGATACATTTTTTTGCTAAAAGCAAAAAGATATTCTGATATTCAATTTTTTTGAAATTATGATTATATTTTCTTTTTTGTGAAATCAATCAGAGATTTATAGATTTTTTTATTTTATATTGCAATTATGTGTTCCATACTTTTACATTACTCCCACCATAGGTAAACAAAGGTAAGGACACGTAGTCTATTTTTGTTAAAATGAAACGTTTTGACTATTCTATTTTATTAATCTTTCTACTGCGGCTCATATTTAATAAAAAAATGAGTGATCCAAATTCCGAAAGTGGCTTATATTTTATTTTATATTAATTTGTAAAAATATAATGTGGGGAGAATTGCATTGATTGGTGGTTCAAAATAATAGATTCTTTTCTTTATTTACTATAAATTATTATTATTCATCGGATACTTTATTACACATTTTCTTAAAAATTGTACGAATTTTTTTTTTATCTTTTTTTTTTAAAAAAAAAACAAAAACAATAAATCATTTTATCGTTATAATTCATTGATTAAAATAATTTTTTTTAAAAGAAAATATAGAAAACTTCACAATCTCTTTTTTGTCTTCCGTATAGCATCAATTACTGCTAAACACGTTCTCGTGATTTGATTAACGATTGGCGTAGTTGCTATATCATGATTAAAAGCACTTTATCATCATTTTTTATTGAACGAAAACAAATAAGGTTAAAACTTTGTGGTCACTTGAATTTTTTGGCAATTCTGATGCAAGAAGAAAATTTTCTTTTTTATATTAAAAAATAAATTCAATAATCTAAAATGAACTAAAACAAACCGATTCTCACCGAAAATTAACCCAACTAAACTACAAATTTTTTTAAAAAGATTTGTCATTCATACAAAAAAAGACGCCTAATTTTAAGATTTTCCCATATTCATTCATTTTTAGTTGATATTAGGTTTCCCAATAATATTTATGAAACGTTATTGTTATTATTATCTTTATTATTATTTTCAGTAAGATTAAAAAATAATAATAACAATAAGTAGTAGTAATAATAATAATAAAAGGTAAGACAATCAATGTAAACAATATGTCC
Source organism: Rhizophagus sp. LPA8_4_AMF (assembly GCA_021464525.1). Taxonomy (NCBI): domain Eukaryota; kingdom Fungi; phylum Glomeromycota; class Glomeromycetes; order Glomerales; family Glomeraceae; genus Rhizophagus; species Rhizophagus sp. LPA8_4_AMF. The sequence goes on from JADRCO010001155.1 coordinate 10,331, forward strand.
TTAAATTTCTTTTTTTTTGTGTGAAAAAAATTTTTCGCTTACATCATCATAAATTATAGTTTAAACTTAAAAAAAAGTAGTAAAATTATCCAAGAAAATTAATCCATGGGTTTTTCAATTTATTATATAATATTCTATGACGGATTAATTACTTTACAAATTCTGATATATGAAAAATTTAAATTTTCACATTTACGTATTTTTTTTTAATGAAAAAATAAAATTTATGCCAACACATGGCTTTGAAATCCTTTATACCAAAATGAAAAATTAAGTACATAGCGTAACAAATTTACCATTGACTAATAATAATATTAGGCATTAAAAATAACCAAAGGGCTTTATTTTGGTTTAATACATTACGTGCTTTTTGGCATTCGGAAATCAGGAAAAAGGGTTTTTGTAATTTAGAAAAGATAATAAATAGTGGTATAATAACTCTACAACATAAAGATTTATTAAATAGACCTTAATACTTGTTAGTGAGGGAATGGGAAACCATCATAATTAACAAGATCGATACTGCGCCTCATACCTCGGATGACGGTATTTGTTTACCTAGTAATAATATCAATAATATCATGTAAACTTTTTAAATTTCTTTATCTAGTAATGAATAAATTATGCCTTCTAAAATCCACTTTTTTAATAAATCATTTATTTTTCATACAAAGTATATGACAATCACGTGACGTCTTCGAACTAATTAATAGACTATCGTAAACTTTCTTTATACAATACTTATTGTAGAATAACATTCTTTAATTTTATAAGTATACAGCAAATTTATTATTTTAATACAAATTTAAACTTTTATGATATACATAGTATTAACTTAATAGAATATTTAATACAGCATATAATTTATTAAATAAATTTATTGTTTTAAAAAATACAATATAATAGATTTTTTTTTTTATTAAATTAGATACATTTTTTTTTCACAAAATTAGAATATTTATAATAATTACTATTATTCAAGAATATTTTTTTTTATTCATTGGAAGTTCATCAAAAATTAAACTAAAAATGTTATGCGAAAAGCGAATGATTAAAAAATGATTATTATTTAAAAAAAATACAATAGAATAGATTGTTTTAGCAAATTTTTTTTCAAAATAAATAATCTACTTAACTTTCCTTTCACATTTCTTGAGATTTTCTAAGAAAAAAAAATGCTATCGTCAGTGACTGTATTATGTCAAATCAAATCGAAAGAAAAATTTATTAATGGTTCGGCAAGCTATATTGTTTCACCAATTTCATTTTTGGTTTTCAGTTATTAATGATACATTACTTTCTGATTATTATCATTCAATAAATTTTTTTATCAATAAAATTTACTTCGCATAGATTTAACTAACTAAATTAATCAAAGTTAATATTATTCTTTATTAGTCATATTGTTTTTATTATTCCAAGAATAAACCAAAAAAAAATAGATATAAATTCCCTTTTTGAAAAAAATTAGTAATCCAAAGTGGAGACGGCCGCTATGCAAAGAATAATTATAACATGAACCGATAAAATCATATCGATATGGAGCAAATAATATTCAGATCATGTGTTAAAAATAAATAATTTTTAAATTAATAAATTCTCGTTGTTATTTTTATATTTACAAAATCTGTCAGATATACATTATCTGTTATTTTATATATGGATCTGTTTAAAGCTCCTGTTATCTTAAAGTTATCTTGTTTTTTAAAAATCATGCATTCTCTTTGAAATAAAAAAAAAAATCCATTAAATATTAAACAGTACTATCTTTTATTTTATCAAATTTTTTACCCGAGAATGTAACCGCACCTGATTTGGCACCTGATTTTCTGATCATCTGGATCGCTAATACAGATCATGAGTTTACAAAAGGTAAAAGGTTATTCATTTATTGGAAAACTTTCCTTCCTATTTCTTTTTTTTTACGTTTTATAAATAAGTTATTTTGTTTATTACTTTTTAAATATGACACGCGAAAATAATAGTATTACCAAATTTTTGTATCACGAAGGCATGAGTTATATCAAGGCAGACTGTTTCGTAAGAGTTTATTCTCAATTAAATTTTAGTGGAATAGCCTTTTATACATCCCTTGTAGGACATTAACTACAGAATGGTTGAAGGTCTTTGAAACTACCTTAGTATTGTAACAAATAGAGTTTAGCTCACTGTTAGTCAATTTAATTGATGTTTTATAAATTACATGTATCTTGCCTATACTTCTTTGAGTAATAAAGTAAACAAATATCCCATTAACAATCATGAATTCAATAATAATTGGATAATATTAGTAATGGCAAAACTTGGTTAGTAGTAAACAAACAAAAATATAGACAGTCATATACAAAATCTTACAAATGTATAAATACTTTTCAGAATACATTAGTTATTAAATACATTTTATTTCTTCATTTTGAAAAAAATTAAGCCGTAGCTCACATTAATTTAATATCACAGTAAGTATATCTTGCAGATTGTTTAGCCAACATTACGTGGAGAAAAAAATATTGGCTTTTCGTTGGAAATTCGAGAAACGTTCTTATTTCTTATATTTATATTATCCTTTTTTTATCTTTAACGTTGGATACTATTTGAGGATGAGAAAAGCTCATTCAGCTCTGTTGTAAAAAAATACGGACAGAAAAATTTTGATCAAGTTAGCTCATGATCGTTATATCGATCCTGTTTATCCTATTTGAGTAGGTTCAGCTTAATTTTAAGATTATTATGTTGACTTTTATTTATAATTTATTACTAATAAATCGAGAATTAGTTACAAAATTCCTAGGTACAGTTATATAAAGACACCACAATACGTGAGATGTATTTGGCATAACACTTTTATATAGCCACTTCCTTTTGATTAGGGTTACATTTTTTTGCAATTGTAAAATAGAAATTATCGTTATAACTGATAAACCTTTTTTAACCTATTTACAATTCAATTAAAAAATTAATTATATATTCAAATTAATAATTTTTCACGCGTTAAGAATTTTTTTATAAAATAAAGTTAGTACATATAAATAAAAATATATTTTAATTATATAGATATGACAATAAAGTTCTATTTAACATCATTCCCATTTTTTCCTCTTTGCCTTGCTTTCCATAAGATTAATTTTAAAGAAGTTATTGATATATACTGTAAAAATCCTGATTTTAAATCACAGTAAGAATCTAATTTTTCGTCTATATAGTATTTATATCAAAAACATGAAAAAAATTATAACAATTCTGTAATTTATTTGATTTAAGATTTTCTAAAGATTATTATAAGAAACAAATAAATCAGGATTAAACCCATATTTTTCGTTCAGTTCAATCATCCTCAATAATATTAATTTGTAAGGATTCTACATAATGGATTAAAATTTGATTAGTAGTTTTTACACATTTTGAATATTTAAAATAATAAAATTAATTAATACCCGAGTATTCAGAATATTCTTTGCTTTTTATATTATCATTAATTTTCAATTGAGAAATATCAATTTGCAAGGATTCTATTTAAAAAATTCTATTAGAAATCTATTTTCACAATTAGTCTGAATATTTATCATCAATTATGGCAATACCTGAAAATTCCATGCTTATTATATTATCGTTTTGTTCATAATAATCATCAGAATTTTTTTGGTTCAGGAAGATTTTTAATTAAGTAATCTACTTGAGTAAGTAGCTTCTGAATGTTGTTCTATATGATAATCCTAAACTAGTTGAAAGTATATTACACTTTGATAAATTCTTATTTGCTTCTTCTGATTCTTCAATTTGTCTTTGTAATTCTGTAGTATGACTATCACTTCGCTTATCATACCACTCACGTAAAATTTTATAAATTTCATTTTGCGATTGGCCGAGCTAATGGATTTGCATTCAAACATCTTTTAATTAAATGCACAATCAATTGAGGTACTTTAATGTCAAACATTGGTCTAAGTCCTTGACAAATTCTTATTGCTAAATTTTCATTATGCCCTATGTTATAATATGGAGGTAATCTGGAAATTACTTCGTACATGATTATACCAAAACTATAAATATCAGCAGTTTTAGTATAATTTTGTCATTATAAAATTTCAGGAGCTATATAAGGTAAATTGCCATATATACTGGGTTTTGAAATTTCTGATGTATTGCAATTAGCAGGTTTACATCATCCCATATCACTTATATAAATATGTGTACAACTCTTATAAAGTATATTGCCAATATGGAAGTCTCGATGAATCAATTCGTTTCTATGGAAAAGATTAAGTGCATATGCAATAATCCATAAACAATTAATCTTATCATACCAATTTAATTTCTCCATTTTCTGCAAAATTCATTACCATTATATAATTTTTTGTTTTAGGATCTTGAGTTATTCCATAAAATTTAATAACAGAATTTAAAAGATCATTTACTTTATAATGCAATGTAATCTACAAATAAATAAAATACATTATTAAAATTCAAAGTATGTAAAATTTATGAATTTCATAAATAACAAACCAATTACTTAATTATAGTACCCCATTCATGAATTCTAATGTAACATTCTCTGACTCATTTAAACTTTTCAGGGCCACATATTTGTATCGATCTTTTCTTCTCCAATTTTGGATTTTCATTATCCCAACGCCATATATATTAAACTATCAGTCCAATTTGCTCTATAAATTTCACCAAATAATCCGCCTTTTGCAATATATTTAATATCATTAAATCTATTATAAGGTATCCATTCAATTGCTTTTGATACTTCATAATTAGAATGTACTGATAGCTGAGCATTTTGAATGAATTTATCTATATAATAATTACCACTAGTCCAATTTTTAAAATTTCGTTGAAAATGTATTGATATGCATGTATGATTACACTTTTCACATATGGGTTCTTTGCTAGGAAAATGACCTTCTGAGAATTTTTTAACTTAATTTTAAAGTTAATCTCATTTTAGTCTATTTGTTTTGAAAAATGAAGAACAATGAAAATCTCAATTTTTATTGAAAAGTTCTCAGAAGGTCATTTTCCTAGCAAACAACCCATATATTACTCAAAACCAACAAATAATTTTTGGTTTCTGGATCCTGAGTTATTTCATAAAATTCACGTTCTCTCTTAACCTACAATGTTATAATATGTTAGAAAAAATAAAATATTTATAATAAATAATAATAACCTTATTTGTAAATTCTAATGTAAGACTTTCTGGTGCATTTAAACTCTTCAAATTCACAATCATATTGTAACCTTCTCTTCATGCAGATCACTTCACTAGGACCCAGAAATATATATAAAAGGGTCAGGTTTGAGGTTTGCGTATAATTAATCAAAAAAATCATGCAGATCTTTCCTTTGTGACAATTCCTACTGAAATATTATTACCTTTTTTAGATACTGGTTGAGGTATCATAATTCCGGCCCTGAAAAAATGCGTACAACCAATAGTATTTTTTTTGCCGCACCATACCCCTATATGTATATTTCTGGGTCCTCTTCACTTTGACCAGTGAGAGTGAATGTATAATGTTGAGTGTTCAAATCTAACCAAAATTTATTTAAACTTGGATGATAACCCTTTTTTTTGCATTCTACAGCTTATTTTACGCCTAATAAACTCATGCCATCAATTACATAATTAAAAAACTTTATTTCATTATAAAATTATTTTTATACTAACATTTTTATATTAATTAATTTCAATAATTGCTTAATTCTGTATAAAGTTTAATTAAGAGTCAAATTATTCAGTTATTCATTTTTGTTGCATCTCACAACACAATATTCTGATTATTTAAGTTTTTTTATTTTTCAAATAAATATAAATATAAGACAATTGCAATTTAAAAAAAAATACATAATCATAATAATAACAAATTTTGATAATACATGAAAATAGTAACTACAATTTTATAAAAACTCATATATTTAATAGAATATTTTTAATTGTTTTACTTTTGGATTTTAAACTGTCTATCTTTTATCTGACTTACAATTTATCATCATCAAGAAATATCAATCTGTTGGGAAATACAAGATTGCTGTGAAATATCAGTTTGTAGAGATTCTTTTCAATAAATTAAAAAATAATTAGTACTTATCACTTATCAGTCAATATTTTCATAAACTATTAATTACTACTAATACCTGAAAATTCCTTGCTTATTATATTTTCACTTTGTTCATAATAATCATCAGAATTTTTTGGTTCAGGAAGTTCATTATAATCAAGTAATCTACTTGTATAAATAGCTTCTGAATGGATTTTATATGATAAATTAGTTGAAGGTATGCTATTTGACGAATTTTTGTTTATTTCATTAATTTGTTTTTGTATCTCAGTTGAATTTCCTAATCTCCATTTCCATAATTCATCCCTAATCTCTTTTGTTTTTGGTCTATTTGATGGTTTTGCATCTAAGCATCTTTTGATTAAATGCACAATTAACTGGGGTACTTTAATATTAAACCTTGGCCTAAGACCTTGACAAACTTTGATTGCCAAATTATTATCATGATTTAAATCATGATATGGGGGTAGTCCAGAAATCACTTCATACATAATTATACCAAAACTATAAATATCAGCAGCTTTAGTATAATTTTGTCCCCTTAAAATTTCAGGAGCTATATAAGGTAAAACACCATATACATTCTTCTTAGTATCTTTTGGTGGACAGTAATCTGCAGGCTTACATAATCCCATATCAGTTATATGAATAACATCATAATTTTTAAGAATATTTCCAATATGTAAATCTCGATGGATTAATTCATTTTTATGAATATTTTCAAGTCCAGATGCAATACAACACAAATATCTAATCTTAATTTCCCAATTTAATTTGTTAAAAGATATATCTAAATAACTTCGTAAACTTCCATCTTTTGCATAATCCATAATCATTATATAATCATTGGTTTCTGGATCTTGAGTTATTCCATACAGTTTTATAATATAAAAATTATCATCCACTTTATTATGTGACATGGCCTACACATAAAATGTATATAATAAATACGACAATACAATCAAGATTCAAAAATTTCATTAAACAATAAATAAATTACCTCTCTTATAAATTCTAATGTGACATTGTTTGAATTATTTAAACTTTTTAAAGCCACAAATTTATTATGATCTTTTCTTTCCCAATTTTGAATTACATTATCCCATTTGTCTATACATCCAGCAATCCAATTCGCACTATACACTTTTCCAAACCCACCTTTTGCAATATATTTTATATTATAAAATCTGTCATACGGAATCCATTCTAATGCATTTTTTACCTGATAATAAGTATGCTCTGATAGCTGAGTATCTTGAATAAATTTATCAATATCATCATTACCACTAGTCCAATTTATAAATTTCTGTTGAAAGTAAATTACATTACATATTTTATCACATATTTTGCATCCATTACAATGTAAAACCATCATATAACTTTTTGTTTCTGGATCCTTAGTAATTCCATAAGTTATATTCATCTACAAATAAATATATTACTAATAAAATTAAATAATTACATTAATCAATAAAAAAAATTGCTAATTATACCTTCTTTATAAACTCTGATGTAAGATTTATTGAATAATCAAAGTTTTCCAGTATTACAGATATATCTTGATTCTTCCTTTTCCAATTTTGATCTTCATAATTCCAACAAACAATTTCTCCATCAATCCAATTTGTTCTATATACTTTGCCAAACTTTTCTTTTGCAATGTTATTATATGGTATCCATTCTAATGCTTCCTTTGTATCATCATGAGCTGATAGTTGAGTATCTTGAATAAATTTATCAATATCATCATTGTCACTAGTCCAATTTTTGAAGTTTTGTTGAAAATATATAGAATTACATACACCATTACATTTTTCACATATATCGTCTAAAACTATCATATAATTTTTTGTTTCTGGATCCTGAGTAATTCCATAAGTTTTATTAATCTACGGATAAAATAAATATATTATCAATATTATTATAAAAATTAATACTTTATAATTACATTATCAAATAAAAAATTATTACACCTTTTTCGTAAATTCTAATGTAATATCTTTTGAATAGTCTAAGATTTCCAGTATTACATGCATATTTTGGTTCTTTCTTTTCCAATTTTGATTTTCATAATCCCAACAAATTATTTCTCCATCAATCCAATTTACCCTATACAATTTGTCACACCCATCTTTTGCAATATATTTAATGTCATACAATCTATTATAAGGAATCCATTCTAATGCATTGTTTACCTTATAATAAATATGCTCTGATAGTTGAGTATCTTGAATAAATTTATCAATATCATCATTACCACTAGTCCAATCTATAAATTTCTGTTGAAAGTAAATTGCATTGCATATTTTATCACATATTTTGCATTCATTACGATGTAAAACTATCATATAATCCTTTGTTTCTGGATCCTGAGTAATTCCGCAAGTTTTATTGATCTACAAATAAAATGTATTAATAAGAATTAAAAATTTTATAATTACATTATCAAATAAAAATTAATTGTACCTTCTCCATAAATTCTGATGTAATATCTTTTGAATAATCTAAGTTTTCCAGAATTACAGATATATTTTGATTCTTTCTTTTCCAATTTTGATTTTCATAATCCCAACAAATTATCTCTCCATCAATCCAATTTGCTCTATACACTTTGCCAAATTCATATTTTGCAATATATTCAATGTCATACAATTTATTATAAGGTATCCATTCTAATGCTTCCTTTGTATCATCATGAGCTAATAGTTGAGTATCTTGAATGAATTTATCAATATCATCATTACCACTGGTCCAATTTATAAATTTCTGTTGAAAGTAAATTGTATTACATATTTTATCACATATTTTGCATTCATTACGATGCAAAACCATCATATAAAATTTTGTTTCTGGATCCTGAGTAATTCCACAAGTTTTATTGATCTACAAATAAAATATATTAATAAAAATTAAAAATTTTATAATTACATTATCAAATAAAATTTAATTATACCTTACCTTCTTCATAAATTCTGATTTAACATTTTTTGAATAATCTAAGTTTTCCAGTATTACAGATACGTATTGATTCTTTCTTTTCCAATTTTGATTTTCATAATCCCAACAAATTATTTCCCCATCAATCCAATTTGCTCTATACACTTTGCCAAATTCATCACTTGCAATATATTTAATGCCATACAATTTATTATAAGGTATCCATTCTAATGCTTCATTTACATTATCATGAGCTAATAGTTGGGTATCTTGAATGAATTTATCAATATCAACATTACCACTAGTCCAATTTATAAATGTCTGTTGAAAGTATATTGCATTACATATTTTATCACATATTTTGCATTCATTACGATGTAAAACCATCATATAACATTTTGTTTCTGGATTCTGGGTAATTCCACAAGTTTTATTGATCTACAAATAAAATATAATATTAATAACAATTAAAATTTATAATTTTTTTATCAAATAAAAATTATTTATACCTTCTTCATAAATTCTGATGTAATATTTTTTGAATAATCAAAGTATTCCAGAATTACAGGCATATTTTGATTCTTTCTTTTCCAATTTTGATTTTCATAACCCCAACAAATTATTTCTCCATCAATCCAATTTGCTCTATACAACACTTTGTCAAACTCATTTTTTGCAATACATTTAATACCTTGAAAACTATTATAAGATATCCATTCAAATGGATTTTCTACTTTCAAATTAGTATGTTGTGATAGTTGAATATCTTGAATAAATTTATCAATAACATTATTACCACTAGTCCAATTTATGAATTTATGCTGAAAATGTATTGTATTACATATACCGTTACACTTCTTACATTTATTATTCAAAACCAACATATAATTTTTTGTTTCCAGATCTTGAGTTATTCCATAAAATTCGTGGTTAATTTTAATCTACAAATATAATAATGCCATTAGTAAAAATTAAAATATTTAAGATTATACCAAATAATTTTACCTTATTTGTAAATTCTAATGCAAGACTTTTTGGAGTATCTAAACTCTTCAAATTCACAAATATATTACAACCTTCTCTTTTCCAATTTTGGGTTTCACCATTCCAATTACTTATATATCCATCAATCCAATTGGCTCTATACACTTTACCAAACTTATCTTCTGCAATATATTTAATATTATGCAATCCTTCATAAGGTATCCATTCTAATGCTTTTTTTATTCTATAATAAGTATGTTCTGACAGCTGAGTATCTTGAATAAATTTATCAATATCATTATTACCACTGGTCCAATTTCTGAAGTTTCGTTGAAAATATATTGAATTGCACACACCATTACATTTTTTACATATATTATCCAAAACTATCAAATAATTTTTTGTTTTTGGATCCTGAGTTATTCCATAAGATTTATGACTTTTTATAATCTATAAAATAATAATATATTAGAAAAAATTAAAATGTCCAAAAATTTATTGGATAACTAACTGTATTATACCTTATTTGCAAATTCTAATGTAAGATTGTTTGGAGTACCTAAGCTCTTCAAATTCACAAACATATCATGACCTTTTCTTTCCCATTTATCATGCCAATATATTATATTTCCATCAATCCAATTTGCTATATACACTTTGCCAAACTCATCTTCTGCAATATATTTAATATTATAAAATCTATCATAAGTTATCCATTCCAATGCTTTTGTTATACTAATAAAAGTATGTTCTGACCACTGAGTGACTCGAATAAATCTATCAATATCTTCATTACCACTAGTCCAATTTCTGAAATTTTGTTGAAAATGTATTGAACTACATAAATATAATGTATTATTACATTCTTCACATAAATTATTCAAAACTATCATGTAATGTTTTGTTTCTGGATCTTGAGTTATTCCATAAAAGTCATATTTTTTTCTTTTAATCTATAAAAGTAATTAATATGTTAGAAAATCAAATTTTAAAGTTTGTTAAATAATAAGCTAATTAGTATACCTCATTTACAAATTCTAATGTAAGTTTGTTTGGAGTACCTAAGCTCTTCAAATTCACAAACATATCATGACCTTTTCTTTTCCATTCATCATGCCAATACATTATATTTCCATCAATCCAATTTGCTATATACTCTTCACCAAACTTATCTTTTGCAATATATTTAACATCATGCAATCTATCATAAGGTATCCATTCAATTGCTTTTGATACTTCATAATTAGAATGTACAGACAGCTGAGTACTCCGAATAAATTTATCAATATATTCATTGCCACTAGTCCAATCTATAAATTTCTGTTGAAAATGAATTGCATTACATATTTTATTGCACTTTTTACATTTATTACTCAAAACCATCATGTAATTTTTTGTTTCTGAATTCTGAGTTATTCCATAAAATTCATGTTTAATTTTAATCTAAAATGTAATAATGTATTAGAAAATAAAATTTTAAAATTTTGTTGAGTAATAATAAGCTTATTAGTATACTACCTTATTTGCAAGTTCAAGTGTAAGATCATTTGGAGTATTTAAACTTTTCAAATTCACAAACATATTAAGATTTTTTCTTTTCCAATTTTGATTGAAATCATCC
>JADRCO010001156.1:0-21929 GCA_021464525.1 Rhizophagus sp. LPA8_4_AMF
ATTCGCATCTGATTGAGTTTACATTTGTTTTATTGTGTTACATTCGTAAATTGATCGACAGTGATATATTTATTAGTATTTTAATATAGTTTATTTCACTACGCGTTTACCGTCATTTATAATTCCTTCTGCTTACCATATACATATACGCTTATTTTTATAAGCATTAAAGAACTGGCTTTAACAATAGTAATGTCAAACATTTGAATCGGATTTTAAATCACGTGATGTTGGTCATTTTACCAACGAGTAGATTTTTAAAGGAATAAAATTTAAAATTAAATATTTTTTTTTTCGTGAAATTCCACAAAATACTCAATTTATTAAAATTTAACGTTTTCATAATGAAAGTTGAAAGTTTTTAAATTAAATATTTGAAATTTAATTACAAAATTTTTGCAGTTAATGGTTAATTTTCAGGTTAATGATCGTATTCACATGTCCATTTGACTATAATAAATTTATTATAGAAATGCATTTGCTTTTTCCACTGATATTATGAAGATGTGCTTCGAATTTTAGAACAAATGTAATTGGAATTCGGAAGTATAATTTACTATGTTCGGCTGACATGTGATTATGCAAATCCGCAGATAGAATTGTGGGTTTGCAGATTCATATGATATTGAAATTATTGCAGCTGCAGATACCATTTAAGGGTCAATTAAATAATTTAACCAATAACTTTTGTCAATATTGTCATGTCTCGGAAGTTTCGAAGATTTCGGAATTTAGAAATCTGGCGAAACTAGCTTTGCTTGGCCAACTCATAGGTTTCTCCCACAACACTAGTTGTAAATTAGAAACGAAAAAACTATTTTTTTTTATTGTTAAAAAAGAATCATTTTCTTGTTTCTTTATTCTTTATTAAAAATTTTACAGAATTTAGAAAATTAGAAAATTTTTTTTTTTCATTTTTTTATCAATCAATTGATCGTTTTTTATCAAATAATGTTATCTGAAAAAATTAATATCATAGCTATAATTGATACAGTATTCTTTAAACCAAATTATTTATTAAAGTTTTTTTTTTTTTTTTTGTAAAATGAGTTTAAATAATATTTCTTTCTTCATTTCTTTGTAAAAAAAAATTATTCTAAATAAATTTTATTTCGTTTAATTAAATATTAAATTTCATATTTATTATTTGTTTTAGCTCTTCAAAGAAAAAGATGAATAATCCGATGCCGATCTTTTGTCAACTCAGTTCCGAAATTTTGCCAGCAGCAACGCCGAATCAGCGCCGAGCTGATCATTGTTCTTTTGTCAGACCCAGACATGTCATAGTTATGCATACAATTCTTAAAACTTATGATCATACATTTGCAAATGATGCATTTTGCATAAAAAGGCGTTTAATAATAATAAAAATGCCATAGTCATGCATGTAATGCTTGTACTTATGATCAACAATTGTATAAATATTGTTACCATATATATTCATACTAATAAATCCGTTTAATAATAAAAGAAAGAAATAAAAAGACATTACATTATCTTTTCCAGGTAGGAAGGAATTTTAAAATAATTATATAGCAATGGCTCTCAATAATAATAAAGGTAAAAAAATTATATATTTGGCATGAACATTTAATTCAAATTAGATTCTAAAATTTTTAAACAAATTTGCAACTAGTTTTCTATGGCGCTGAAGAATTTGAAGAAAGAAATACCAAGGAATCTAAAGGTATATCAAATAAGCTGAAACATTAAAATTTTATTTAAAAAAAATTTTTTTTGTAATCTATTATTATATCTTATGTAATATACACATATTAACTTACGAGCTAAATTATTTTAAATGAAATATAGTTAGTTTAATTTATAAGTCATCTTATAATTGAATAATAATAATAATAATGAAATTACTCATTTTTGTTATATCTCATATAACTAAATAATTTATTTAATAATTAAAATTATTTTGTAATTTCTTTTAGATGCTGGTAGGTTATATTTAATTCTACACATATTATTTAGAAAAAAGTAATTTATCGACCCCTGGTGTATCGACCCTTATTTGGCGCTTGATGTCACGCCCACTTTTCAAAATTACTAAGTATTCTGAGAACTTGAAATCTTTTCAGTGTTTAAAATCCTATTTGTCACGTAATTTGTCACATTCTTAATTTCTTAATGCCGTAATGCTGGCCAAAAATCAAGGAGGTCGATGTATCAGGGGCTGAAAATATTTAATTTAACTAACTGAATTTTTTAAATAAAAATTACTCAACAATATAGGGGCAGGGGGTAAGTTATTTATTTAATTTTATTATTATGTATTTTTATAATATTTACATATAATTATAGACTAACCTAAAAATTATCTTATAATTTCTTTAGACGGTAAGTTATAAGTTATTTTATTTAATTTTATTATACGCATTTATAAAATATTTTTACTTAAATAATTATTCAATAATATAGGGAGTAAGTTATTTATTTAATTTTATTATAACATATTTGTATAATATTTTAACATATAATATAAACTAACTAAATTCTCTGTTTAAAAATTAATCAATAATATAGCTTGTAAGTAATTCTATTATAACATATTTTATAAATGTTACACAATTTAAACTAACTAAATTGTTTATTTAAAAATTATTTAATAATATAGTTCGTAAGTTATTTATTAATTTTATTATTACTTATTTATATAATATTTACATATAATTTAAACTGACTATATTCTTTATTTTAAAAATTATTTAATAATATAGAAAGTATGTTATTTATTCAATTCTATTATTACTTATTTATATAATATTTACATATAATTTAAACTAATTTAATTCATTATTTAAAAAATTATTTTATATTATAGGCAGTAAGTTATTTATTTCATTCTATTATTACATATTTATATAATATTTACAAATAATTTAAACTAACTAAAAAAATTATTTTAGAATGTAAGTTATTTTTAATTCTACCATCACATTTCAGTTATATAATGCTTACATATAACAAACTAACTAAATTCTTTATTTAAGAATTATTTAATAATGTAGCTCGTAAGTTATTTATTTAATTCTATTATTACATTATTGCATATCATTTATAAAACGAACTAAATTCTTTGTTTAAAAAAATTATTTAATAATATAGCAAGTAAGTTAGCTATTTATTTAATTTTATTATTTAATATGTACATACTGTATAAATTTGGCTAACTAAATTTTTTATTTAAAAAATTATTTAATAATGTAGTGTGTAAGCTATTTATTTAATTCATTATTACGTAATTATATGGTATTTACATACAATTCAAACTAACTAAATTCTTTGTTTAAAAAACCATTTAATAATATAGCTCGTAAGTTATTTTTTTAATTCATTATTACGTATTTTTAGAATATTTACATATACTTTAAACTAACATATTTTATAATATAGACGGATGTGAAATTAATTCAATAATTTAGATATTAAATCGGATGGCAATTTATAATTATTTGTATCTTTTTAAAAAGTTTTAAGTGATATTTGATATCATATATTCAACAAAAATTGTTCTTTATTTTATTGTTTTAGATTTATTTGAACACTAAGGCTAAAATAGCAAAATATTATACAAGATTCTTAGTTTGTAATTTAAATAATTCCTATTTTTTTAAATTTTATATGTATTTTCATTTTTTATAATTATTTAAACACTAAGGCTAGAATAGTAAATATTTTGCAAATTTCTTAGTTTGTAATTTAAATAAATCAACTTTTCAATTGTTAAATATAAATTATCAAAATAATGACACTCATTCCGATGCATATATATGTAAAATTAAAATAAATAGTAAATTAAAATAATCTTTTAAGATATTTTATTTAAATAATAACAGAAGTTAATATTGTAATATTAAATTAAATAGATAACTTACACACTATAATATTAGATAATTTTTTAAATAAGTATATAGTTGGTTTGAATTATATATAAGGGTATTATAATAATAGAATCAAATAAATAACTTAGTCTCTATAGTATATTATTGAATAATTTTGAATAAAGAATTCAGTTGGTTTAAACTATATGTAAATATTATAATAAATAAATGACTGATAATTTGCCAACTAAATAAATTACAAAATAATTTTAAACTGGGAAACGGTGACTGTTACGAAGTCTGGAGCTTCAATGAATAGTAATAAAATTATGTTAAATAT
Organism: Rhizophagus sp. LPA8_4_AMF; assembly: GCA_021464525.1. Taxonomy (NCBI): domain Eukaryota; kingdom Fungi; phylum Glomeromycota; class Glomeromycetes; order Glomerales; family Glomeraceae; genus Rhizophagus; species Rhizophagus sp. LPA8_4_AMF. The sequence continues at coordinate 4,171 of JADRCO010001156.1, forward strand.
GGAAAATATTTATATTAACTGTTAAATGTATTAAATGTGTTTTAAAGATTAAAAAAAATAAAGAATAATTTCTTTTAATAACGACTCATTATTTCAATTTATTTTTTATAAACCCAAGAATTGGTATTTAACTAATTTTGCTAAAAACAAGGGAATTTAAAAAAAATTAGGTACGGGACTAGATTTTAATTTTGGCGTTAGGTCAAAGTTAATTTCATTTGTAAAATCCATTATGATATATTTAGAAAATTCTGTTAAACAATAAAAATTAAGTAGCAGCATTTATATTTTGATATTTTATGCATCCATTGTGATTTTAGGAATTTTTTGAAACTTTAAGAACATTCTTTATTATGATACTAACTTATTTGAATTATTTTAAATCAGTGTAAAAATAATTTCGTAAAAAAAAATCTATGAAAATTTACTGTTACAGCGGTGTCAGTGATCAATTCATGAAGAAATTATTCAATTTTATTTTTCTAAACGGAATATTTCCTGATTGTATATAATTAGTATAATATAATCCATTTTCGGAAATATTATTATGACAATTTACCTACTAAATTTTTTAAAATTATGTATTGATATGTTTCGCCGAATCCATTTCACTAAAACCCATTTCACCGAAGACATATTGCTAAATGATGTTTTGTTGATCTGAAAGTCCATTTTCTCTGAAGGTACATTCATCGAATCCTTTTCCCCGGATCATCCATTTCACTGACATCAATTTTGCCGAATCCCACAGACAGCTTCACAAGTGAACAGGACCTGCCCTCATGATATACCGTACCAAAAAGTAAAAACTCGAACAAATGACTATCGTTACCTTATTTCGTACAAATTCAACAACACGTGGTCATGAGAAAAAACAAAATGTTATACCGCCACAAAAGAAGAAATCGGATAGCCTTTTGAATATGTTATTTCCGTTATTTCCATATCCAGAATGAAATAATACAGAAATAGAATCACTGCGGGTGTTAATGATGTCATCCGATTAACGGTTAAACATCTCTCCGATTTTTTTTTTTATTAATTTCGGACTCATAGTTGAGACGGTCCTTTACTAAGCAATAATTGATGTGAAGTAGGTTTTACCTTTTGTTTGTTGAGTGTGGTAAACTATGTCTTTTTTGTATTTGGAAATACGCACAATAATATAATGGCTTCTAACGATTTAAAGACTACAATCATAATAACCCTGCAGTGTTTAGTTGTTCTCCAAGAAAATACACCGAGGTATAGGATTCCGAACAGATTAACTATATTGACAATAGACATTTCCGGATCTTTATCTATTGGACACCTTAAAGAAGCTATTTATAAAAAAATCTACTGCGTTTACAAATGTTTCAGCAGACGATTTGATTCTTAGTTTGGTTAGAATTTCTTGTGAAGAACTTCTAGCATTAAGCAATAACCCAGATCCACATACTTAAATATTATCATCAAGCAAAAGAGAACTCTTGTCTGTGGAAGACATTGCAAAATTATTTCCAAGAAACTCTCCACCACCCTCCGAACATGTCCATATTCTAGTTGAACAACCAATATGTGGAAGCTCTGATGAATTCCAATATAAAGTCCAGTCTAGATGTGAAAATGATAAAATTTGGATAATAACTGCATGCGTTCATACTACCCCAGAGACTTCTGTTATGATAGACTCTCCTTCGACAAGAAATTGGACATGTTATGCACCAAAATATTGATATCTTTTTCGATACCACTTTTCCTATGACACAAACCAAGCATTAGTTATTGACGAGATCATGGAAAAATGTAGACGAGAAGAGAAATGGAATAATGAATGGATAGGATGACCTAAAGATGGATCGTTGGAAACCCAGTATTATCGACCTGTCCTCACCTTGATAAACTATGTGATTCAAGAGTGTAATAGATTTCTGGTAAATTTGCAAGGACTGCGATAGTTCATGTTAACTGTTGTCCAATACAAAATCGAATAGGTGCAATATCTCGTAAACCAGATATCGTTTTAGTCGATTGTAGCAATGTCCAACGAAAAGAAGGGAAATATATAGTATGTTGGAGCAATATTCATGTCGTGGATGAAGTAAAGCGTACAGACAAATGTGACAACATTAACACGGATCTAGAACTGGCCGGATATATATGTTCGTGAAATATTTGGCAATCAGCCAACTAGAAGGTTTGTTTTTGGGTTTACGATATGCGGGGCATCAATGCGTATTTGGCTTTTTGATCGTTCAGGAGGTATTGGCTCCCATGCTTTTAACATCATAAGGACCCCAAAATGTTTATTCGAGTTATCACTGAGTTTGCGACTATGGAAATTCTCAGCTTGGCTATGACCCACTGTCTTGATCTACTCTTTTAGTATTGGTCATATAGATTTTAAAATAGAAGATATGCATTCAGTGTCGGAGGGACAAAGTTGTGCCACAACAGCAGAAAATGAAATCGAACAGTTTGTATTAATTGAAAAAATATTTTATCGGACAGTCATATGCGGTCGTGCTACTGTTTGTTGGAAAGCACAACGTTTGGACAATGATGGTAAAGAACTTAATGGACAAAGCGTATATTATAAAAGACTCTTGGCATTCTACTTCACGGGAATATACAGAAGGCGACCTCCTTAAAAAGGCTACAATTGCATTAAAGAATACGGTGAATTCTCGAGTTACGAAGTACTATTATCACGAAGATGTCTAACATCTAATCTCGCCATTTACCAAGAACGTTCTCGGTTTCAAAAGAGAAAAATAGTTGATGACACTTTTGAATGCATTAGAAAGAAACTATTTCTGCCTCTTGATAACAAAAATGCCAACAGTAGTGTGAATTCAGTTCCGTTAGAGCAAACTCCTTCAGAGTGAGAATTCCAAGCCAATAATCCCACAGGGAATCCAGATTTTGAAATAATCAAGTCTCTTCAGAGATATTTGATAGGTTCAACTTCGTCTGCTGTCAGAGCTAACAACATCCCGTTAAAAAACTAGAATATCGAATTCTTACTAAACTGATAACATCTTTGTATGTGAAATTTATTTACTATTTTAATGACCACTTGGAACTACTAGTTTCTTTTCGTGATTCTATTGAAGGACATCGTAATTTGTATCAAATAGCTAAAATTCTTACAAGGACGTCTCACTGTACAACATTTTGATAGGAGGTGATGGACGGGAATTTATTATCGATTGATATTGGCTCGTGTCAAGAAAATAATAAAGTACAAGGCAATTGATATTCTTCATCAGTAAATTGTTTAAGGCGTGGATTCCAAAAATATCGTAATTAATGAGGATCCCTATAGAACCTTCCCCACCAGCGAGGATTCACTATCAAAAAATTTTATAGAATCCTTAAGGATCCTTAGGGATATTTATCATTACATATATTTATTTATTTATTAATAGTTATATTTTTAATTAATTTATTTATTTATAGATTTAATAATATATTATTACATTTTTTTCCGAATTAATAAATATAGACAATAAAGTCTATTTTAATTACAAAGAAAATTCCAAATATATTAATCAAAAAATGTAAATATAAAGTTCAAAGGCAGAATCTACAAATAAAAAATTAAAAATATTAGTGAACGTAATAAATAAAGAAATAAAAATGATAAGTTTTGCAACAAAACTAACCATCTTAGATTATTAACTCTCCCATCGATGTCCAGATAACCTAAAATAAAAAGTTATTTAACTTCTATTAAAAAAGAAAACAAACGAGAAGTTTCTCAATGAAACTTACCGTTTTTAAATTATTAACTCACCTATTGATACCCACAAAAAACCAAGTAAAATAATGGTAGCAAAAGTTTTTAAAAAAAATAAAAATAAATTAAAAAAATATACTAGTGTACCGTCAGTATGAAAAAAATGTCTAAAAAAAAAAAATAAAATAAGTAAATAACGAACAGTTAGTAAGTTCGTTAAAATTAAGAAAAAAAAAATTGAAAATACTCTTTTTTTACTTGCCTATATTTCACATCGCTACAAATAATGCGGGAATGTTCTGCAATAATTAACTCATAGTCCCTATCCAGATGCTTCGTTATGAACATAATATATGGACGGTCCATTTTCCTACTCTTCTGTCTTTACAGGACGGAATGTTTAAAGCGTGTCTAGCAATGTCCAGAAAGACTCGCCTAAAAAATGAAAACAAAACGAACAATTAGTAATATTCGTTAATAAAAAAAAATTTAGAAAATTTTTATTATATTACTTGACGGTATCCTTATAATGAAGAATGTGAACTTAAAAATGTGAACATCAGCTTGTGGTATGGATGGTTTTGTTACTTTATAAACAAGTGTTTCTTATATTCCACGTCCAAAAACCGCCTAAAAAAAGAATAAAAGAACAGTTAGCAATGTTCGTTAATATATAAAAAAAAAATCGAAAATATTATTTATTTGTTTTACTTGCCAAATGTCATGTCCCGTTCGATTACCTGAAAACCCAGTAGTCCTAAAAAAAAAGAGAAAAAAAAACCGAACAGTTAGTAAAGTTCATTAATAAAAAATAAATATTTTTATTTTACTTGCCAAAATTCACGTTCAAGTACCCGGCCTAGAAAAAGGACGTCTATAAAAAAATACATAAAACGAAACGTTCAGTTAACATTTCGTTAAAATAAAAAAAAATTTAACAGTTTGAACTTACCAAATGCCGCGTACCAGGGAAATACGAAAGAACCTAAAAAAAGAAAAAGGCCCGTCTAAAAAAAAAGAAAAAGAAAACAAAACATTAGTAAATGTTTTGTTCAAATAAAAAAATTTTTTTAAAAAACGATTTACCGCAAGAAAATCCAAAAAACTACTAAAAAAAGAGAAAGAAACGAACCGTTAGAAATGTTCATTAAAAAGATGAAAGAAATAAATAAACAAAAGTTAAAACTTACCAGAATATTGCCTCCAAAGAAATCTGAAAGTACCGTCTAAAATAAATAAAAAAAAAAGCAACTAGAAACAGTTTGTTAAAAGAAATAATTAAAAATAAAAAAAAAAATACTAGAAATCTTACCGGTGCTGTCTAAAATGTTTTGTTACGGAATTAGTAGAAAGAAGGAGAAAGAGGGGTAAAGAAGGGATAAAAAGGGGAAGAACGAGGTGAAGCTATAAGGGAAAGGGCGAAAAAGGGATGAAGGATAGAGTGTGGGAGATGACTTGGAGATGAAAGTTTCGTAATACAGCATATCTGGCCGATCTAAGATTTCATCACGTGATATACGTGATTCAATTTTGTTTTTTTTAGGTTTTAAAAAAAAGGTTTATCAGTAAATAAAATAAAAAAATTTGGTAAAAATCCTTAAGGATTTTTTATATAGAAATCTTTAAGGATCTAAGGATTCTGAAGTAATTTATGGAATCCTTAAGGAACTGTATTCTAAAAATTTACTGGTGTTCTGTAACGGTCAATTCATGATTTTCAACATGACTTAGAATCTTTCTTTTATGTACTATGCTGGATCTGTTGTAAATTTGAAGGACCCTGTGGTACACCTCGTGATAAAGGATGTAAAAGAAAAAATTTAATCGCATGGGTAACTGGTCCTCCAGAAAATATAGGCTTTGTTAAACGTGGGATGATGTAACAATTTGATTATGTTCTGGATACTTTCTCATAGTTTCCATCGTTTCATGAGTAAATTACATAAAACAATGTTTAATATACTACTGGGAGATTAAAACACGATATATCATACAAAAAAATACTAAAATTATTCCAAGACGAAATTAAAAGAAGGGACGATGAGAATCTGCCAAACAATTTTGAAATCTAAGAATTGTCACATAATTGGTTCTCTAGTATATGGATAGGACAATAACAGACTTTATCTCTAATTTATATTATACCTGGGATTGGTAGGACTAATCTTTTCAAGCAGTTTCTAAGACACGTCACACAGACATTATAAGAACATGATCTATAATATTATTTTATCAGATATGTATAACGAGACCACTCGCATTATTGTAATATATCTCACTAAGAGATAGGTGTATACGATATTATTTTGTTGTATTACCACGAACAAATATTAAAAGAATTTATGGACAGATTACCATTATAATAAAATTTTCGAGATTGCAATCTCATTAATCTCATTTATTTGCTTCTTGTATGCGAAAGTTCGTATTATCCTATATGTCGTTGACATTTGTATTAGCATACAGTTAAAGTGATCGAACGATTCCTCAGATTCGAGTAATTGCCATTTACTTTCTCCATTAACAAAAGTGTGTTCTTATGCTTGAAAAACTCAAGAACTTGTTCAGGAAAATCAAGTGGGTATTTGATCGCCAGATCAAATTGCAGGAATCATTGAAGCGGGTAAAAACGGATAAATAGGATATATAATGTACTACGGAATAAGTCTCGTATTTGTAAAGTCTTATTTACCTAGGGTAAGGGACGTCTACTAGTCTCTTAATACGCACATTTTAAATTTTAAAATTTATAGAAAGCAATGATTTTTTACAAGAAGAGATAAACCGCAAACATATAGCAAAATAGAGATTACATTTTTTGTAAAATAAGTCGCAAATAAAAAAATTTATCTAGCTATAAAAAATTTATCTAACTATAAAAATCATAGATTACATTATTTATGAAATAAAAGCTGAAACTTCAAACTTTTTTATTGACATTTATTCCTTCCGGTTCTTTTGTTTATTTTTTATAAATTTCGTGTTCCTAACAACATATCGACTGTCTCTTGTTTGTTATTATAACCAATGACAGTCTTGACATTGTTAACATAATTGCTTGCAATGATACTTGAAATAACCAATGCGGTGCTTCCAACGATGATTAGAAGTAATTTATTTTCTGTCTGTAATGCAGTGGAATGAAGTTTGTTTTCCATCTGAGAGATCCTGTAATCGAGATAGTTATTTCCACGTCTGTCAGTATCATACAATATGCATTCTTTAAGGGAGAAGCTGACGTTCTGATCCCAATTTTTGGATTTATGAATATCGCTTACACGGTTCAAAGTTGTTGGTTCTAAACAGACAAACACATTATAAATACACAATAGATAACAAATAAAAGGTTGTATAGGAAACGTACCATTAAGTGACGCTTTATCAATGGAAGTTCCAGATTTGGTGTCAGAAACGTATCTTCTAAATCCTAAATAGAAAATGAAAAAAAAACGAACATTATGAATTACAATAAAATAAAATTATATAGAAGACGCACCAGGAAATTTTGTAAAACGTAAGTTTCGAGTAAAGTTAGCACTGATAAAATTGAACATGTTTGCAAATATGGTTTTTTTGTTTTTTTAGAAAGTTGTTTATATACTCTTTTATCCGACTCTTGATTATGACAAACGATATTTGTTTTTGGAGAAATAGGTTTTGAGAAACTTGTAGTTTGTTTTTTCAGTGAATACATCGTAACTAATAAATAGACTCGGTGGCTTGTTATGACGTATGATAGACATCAGTAAAAAAAATTATGATATATAATAATAAATTATTCTTAATTATTAAAGTATTTGACTAATGTGGCTTTTTTGTAAGAACGAATTTAATAAAAACGCAGTTACAGAAAACTAAACAAAAAAATGGCATTAGTAAAATGATTAATCATATCCTCTTTGGACAATGTGGTTGGGCCGCAGCAGATCGCATCTCCAGCTAAGGACTGTTTTTTTACTTTTATTTTTTTAATATTGTTTTTTTTTCGGTTCTTATGATTCTAAAAATTTATTAGATACCTTTTTTTTTGATTCTCATAAACCGGGGAATTTATTTTTTATTAGGTACTTTTTTTTAAGTTTTATGAACCAGAAATTCTTTTTTTTTTTTTAAAAAAAAAAAATATCTTTAATAATATTTTATCTTTTTTTTTCCTGTTCTTATAGACCGAAATTATTTTCAATTTTTTTTCACACTGAAAATTTTTTTATTTTTTGGTTTTTTCAAACCCGAAAAAAAATTAAAATATTTTATTTTTCAGTTTTTTAGTTAAATTTTTTTTTTTTATTAACAATTAGTACTAATAAAAAAGACTTTTTACTATTGTTATTATTTTATTATTCGTTTCTATTGTATTTATATATTATAACTAACACTAATAAAATGATAAAATGTTTGGTTCAACATTAAATAAATAACTATTCTTTCATTCTTTTTATATTTATAGCAAATTACTTATTCTTAAGTGAGATTTCTTAATTTGCTCAAAATCTTTTTACATATACTAGTTGATCAACTGCCAAATTTTTTTTAAAAGAGAAAAATATAGTTAAAAGATGAAATAATTAATAAAAAATGAAAAAAAAAGTTGGAAAGAATATAACAAAAAAGAATCAGAGAATTCACAATTTTTCGAAATCATTAAATATTTTAGCAAAAACTGAAACAACGAATTTAAAAGAAAAGAACAAGACAATAATAGTGAATGGTATTTAAAATGTTGTTAAAGATAATTGCTCACAAAAAAAAGAGAAATGAAAGTGGAAAAAGAATTTGAAGATAATAAATAAAGGGATTTTCAAAAAAATATAACGAAAATATGTGTGTAAATAATTTAATTATTATATCTTTTACTTTATATAATAATTGTATTGAAAATAGTAAAAAATTTTTACGTGATTCATATAGTTATAGGTGATTTAGAATTTTAAATAACAATACTATATTGATGTTACACATACTGAAACCGTTGTTAAGTCCGAAGTGTTTATGTTGTACAATAGTCATGCCCCCGTCGATCTCGCCTAATTTCGGTATGATATATATTTACTCTAATTATCGACATATCAAGAATGACACTTTTACCGGACGGATATCCGGACATTGCATTCATTTTGCGTAGTATTATATAGTCCTTCGTTACACTTCGTTACACTTCGGACTAATAAGCATTTTATATACATTATGTTTAATAAATAAAGAAATAAATCACCATTATATATAAGTATATAACTGATATTTATGATAATACTGAAGATAATAACATAAAACCCTTCACAAATTTTAAATTGTAATCATTTTTTTGTTTTGAAAATTTAAATAAATATCATGAAAAATTATTTTTATATTTTTCAATAATGAAATACAAATGGAAGGATATTTTTGCAAGCATAGTATATAAAGTTTAAAAAAGAAAAAATCGCATAGATAATAATATATTAGTCACAGAAATAATCACATGATATATTACATTGCTTTACACTTTTTAGTATGGATAACAGTGTAAGCTATATGATATTACTGTTTTTTATAAATGTACAAGTCATACTACAATAAAAGCGTTCAATATAAGAAAGATAAATTTTAAATATTAAATAAAATAAAAAAAAATTATTTCAACATATAGTCGCCATTAATTTTTTCATTATAGATTGTTTTATTCATATCTCTGCTTATTTAATATTTTATGCACATAATTTATCATACACTGTATGTTGATTAAAAATATTAGTCCCAGTGCGAAGCAACGGTTCACTGCTAGTACTTTTACTAAGGAAAATCTAAGAAATGTATTTAAGCTAGTCACATGATTTGATACATTTTTAATATTTCCGTACATCCCTTTCAAACGCATCAAATTCATGATCTAATGCTATAATGTTTAAGAAATTAACGGCTCGATGCACGGACTTTGTTTAATCTATTTCGTGCCCTGGATCTCCTCGACTAAAAAATGGATGGGAATCAAATCTAGCTATTATTAGAGAATATGGATCAAGTGTTATTTACTAACCACGACGAATGTTATCAATTAACGTTAAAAATAATGGAAGTTTAACATATATTAAATTACCAAATGTTTTGCCTGAAATTTTTCAAATAATTTATCTTAAGGTATTAAAATAATACGTTATAGCGACTATTTTATTAAATATTTAGGCCACACCAATTTAAGGTTCGTTTAACATTGTTTATTTTATTTTTATTTTTATAATAAAGACAGAAACAGGGAAAACCAAACGATGGCAGTTACAAGTAATAAAGATTACGAGACTAAACTAAAACCGCCCTCCACTTTTGGCAAAACCATGAAATAAAAACGGTGTCACATGACAAAAAGACATCTTGTGACACAATCTATTTTTACATTTTTTTTACGCTCTTTTTTTTCTGAAATTTTACAATTTTTGCTGCTGATTACTTCTTAAATTTCTTTCCAACATGATGTACTTTCAAATTGATGAGGTCTTATATTAACTTTACGGAATATTTAATTATTTCGATTTGGATATAACGATGGAGAATATTTTGGATATTATTAAGATTTTTATTCAAGAATTAATCATCCATTTACAATCATTTTTGATAAAAAATTAGATTGAACAAAATTTTAACTTGATATATTACTTTATATAAACAAGTTTTGGGAATGATTCTTTCTTGAAATTGCAAAACTTTTATACAGAATCAGTTTCAGCGAATTATAAAAAAATTTTAATTCAATCAATTTTATTTTAATGTCAAAAAAATGTTTGATTTCTCTTATTCAATATGATGACTTTCAATTGAATGTTTGGAAATATGTTCTTAAATGGGTATTTACTCAAAATCCTAAATTCTCTTCAGATTCTTCTAATAATTCAATAAAAAAAATATTATGCAAAAATTTATTCCTTTTATTAATTTCTTCATTTCAACTTTTACTTTCTTAAGGATATTTGTATTTTTCATATAACTGCAAATACTATTTTTTCTGTTAGCCAACACGGGATCATCAGACTTGCTTTTCCAAAAAATCATGTGAATCTTATACAGCTTAACGCCAATAAATACTATTAAAATTTTTTTTATGATAATTTTTTATAAAATTATCTATTTTTTAATCAATTCCACGGAATTTATGGTCTCAAACATGGAACTTATCCAAGTTGCTTAGATTTTTAGTTATTTTTCCGTAAATTTATCATATTCACGGAGCTTTTACAGAAATTATGATATAATTTTGTACAGGGCCGGTTAGTCTTAGGAGAGGATAAAACCCTTTACAATTCAAGATGACTAAGTAAAACGAGCAATTATCTATTAAAATTTGTTTAAACTAACTTTTTTAATATATTGACGAAAATGACAAAATGATTATTTACTATATTTTACCACTTTTTATTTATGTTTAACCTTTGCGTTGGGATACATATGATGATGCATTTTATTTCTTAAATATATTACACAAATAAAATCTTTTTAATACAAGAACATTTAAGAGGGGATCATAGACTATTACTTACCAATAATAAAGGAGGTAAATCGCCTAAGCTTTCAGCTAATATTGGACTAATATATGGAATTGCTAGACCTTCATTAGTTTAACATATGATATTAATTTTCATCAAGCATACTGTAATAATTTATAAAAATTAAATTACATCATAAATATAACAATATTTTTTCTTTGATTTCAATTTAATTTAGTTCCTAGTGATCCTGACTTCGAGTTGCAACATTGAGACTTTTTGGTAGTAAATCTCCTTTATACTTAAATTCACTGTCATCCTTTTGTTCTTTGTCAGGAGAATCAGATTCTTCATCAACATTATCAACAATCATTATAGGTCTTTCAAGGAATGGTGCATACCTACTTTTAGAGGCAAGATCGATTACATAAGCAACAGATTTAAGAAGTGTAGGATCTGTTGACAAGTTTGTAATGGCATCTGACACATGCAACCAGCCATGTTCTTCTCCCACTACTCCTCTTTCAAAAAACCAAGTTTGGTCATATGTTGATAAGATTCCATACCTAATTTGTGAAAAAGAATAAGTCATCACACCATATCATAATAAGCGCTAATATAGGAATGAAAAGTAGAAATTTTACCTTAGCTTGTTAGCACACATGTAGCCATATATTTGGTTTATAGGATGATACACTGAAACATTACTAGAATAAGTATATGGCCCTTCTCGAATTTCCTTTTCCTCATTATAGAGTGTAACAATATTTTGATCTGAAAGTACATTTAAAACCCATTTAGTTTTGGATTCCCAGGGTATAAGTAATTTTTTATTATTATCAACTATGACAAAATCTGGCTCTCCAACAATATTCTTTAAAGCACGGCCATCCAAAAAATAAATATGTTGTTCAAGTGATGTTAATATATCAAAAATATTTGCATCTGTTGCTGACCATATATCCTTTTCACAAGTGATATTACGTGATCTAAATATGGGGTTTTGATATATTTTATCTGACTCTGGTTGCCATATTTGAACTTTTTGCTTAAAATCGACCCAATTTATAATTTCATCAGGAAAGCGCTGTTCTATTGATACAGTGGTTGAATTTGATTTATTATATGAATCTAGATAGACCAGATTTGGTATGGTATTTAAAACAAGTTCTGGTAAAGAAATCTCTTAAAGAGCAAAAATATAATTGAGAACTTATCAAGTAATATAACAAATTGTGAGATATAAAATAACTACAATTTACTTACTAATTGAATCTGTATGATCAGAAACTATGGAACCCTCATTTTCAACTACTGCAAGCAATTCTTCATTCTTTTTTTCTTTTTTGCTCTTATCGGTGATTTTTTTATATTTTATTTTTGATTTATCTTTTCCAATAATTTTTCTTTTTATAGAATTGTTAAGTTGATTTTCTTTTTCTTCATCATTTTCTTTTCCAAATTTCTGAAATATACAAGAAATTATGAGTAAGATCCTTTAACATAAGGAAGGTACATAGCCAATTCCTCCTCCAGAATTAGCAGACCTTAATCAAAAGAACCCATAGCAAGTATTGTGCACGCCTCAGCGGATGAGACACTAGGTACTCATACTGGCTAGACGCTCTTCTTCCCTATACCCGTAGAATAGGTTGTAGCACACTCACTATGCTCGTTAATATTTTACATTCCTAGAAATGTGTAATACTAACCTTTAGTTGACATTTCAGATTTAATAATTTTCAGCTTTTTCTTGTTTTTGGTTCTAAGCTTCCAATTAAAATTTCTAGTTCAGTTCCTAATGTGGTATGTGATATTTGCTTTGTTGAATTTGGAAATTCTTTAAAGAAAAACTGATCCCATGTATCTATCTGTATGATCTTTTCCAGTAATTAGCATGTTGAACTTTATGCAAGACTTCTTCTGATAGCATGGTCAAATCTCAAGAAAGAAGGAAAGAACAAGAATAAAAAATAAGTATGTACCTTTAAATATAAAAAATGGCTTGTAAGCAATATAACTTGGACTGACACATTGATGCAAATAACATTTGTATTAATATGTCAGTTCAAGTCATATTGCCTATTTTTGTTATGGTAGGTTGAGTAATAAATATTATAAATTTAAAAATTCACATAAAATTACTTTTGAACCAAATAACATAATTAAATAATGTAAATTAATAAAGCTATCAAACATATAGCCTCAGAGTGATAAAAAATGCATATAATTATTCTACATATTTATTATAGATACATGAAATTATTGATATTTCAAAATAATAATATTTCTATATATATATTTTTATTTTAATGATATATTTTATTGCTATATTTGTCAAAATGATTCAGTTTTATTGGTCTTTGTTAAATGTAACAAAAAATGCGTCAATTTAAATAATAAATAATATAATTTTGTTAATATATTTAATTAAAACATATCATTAGAAATTAGTAAATGAGATGCATTTTAATTTATGTTTGTTTAACAAATGACTCGAATTTCGTTAGTCTGACCCATTTGACATATTATATGCTTAATTATCGTTAAATGACACAATCTTTGTAAATCCAACTTATTATTGATGCAATCTCGTGGTTTACACGTGATATTACGCAACATCTGATTATGGCTCTTATACTGTAGGATTGTCTTCACATATCTGAAATTTTTTTCGACATATTAAAATAATCACGATATACTGAATTTTATTAGTATAATCGAGATATTTTATAAATTGGATTTGTTCCAAATATCAATTACATCAAAAAATCTTGATATATAAGATTCAAACATCCTTTTTATGTACACCTTTATATTATTATAATTTTTGAAAAAAAAGCTTAATTCCGGCCAAAATGATTAATTTTGACCAGAATTAAATTTAATCATTTTAACCAGTATTCTTTTATACAAATATTATATATAATATTTACATAGTTTTTTTTTATTTTAATTATTCAATCAAATTTAAATACACTGTATCTTCCAAATTAAATTTAAATTTCATTTACTTGTAATAAACTTTTTAATTTAAGTTATATTTAATATAAAATAAATTTGACTTTGATTTAATAAACTTGACTTTAAATTAATATTAAAAAATTAGTAATAATAGTAATAAATATTATTTACTGTGCTAAAAATATTTTGAATATCTTATTATTAGTAATGATGCGTCAATCGATCAATTATCTTTGCATTTTTAAAGTATTTTACAATTTGAAACACAAGGGTAATAGTGTCGTATGTACATTAGTTTTTGTGTGGCATAGCTGCAGTTTTTTCATTTCTCTATATGTAAAGTATGTATGTATTTGAGCTAAACGGGATATTGGACTTGTCCTATTTATAAAAATGTAAATTTAATAACCCCATAAAAAATTTTATCCGTTATTCTGTAAAAACTCCAAAAAAATGAGCCTTTCACGGATCCATTCACGGAAAATGAAAACAATTCCATGATATAAGGTTATTAATTCCGAAAATGAGCCTTTTACGGAAAAAAGATGGAAAATAACAAACGGATCGACTTTTTTTACAGGGTAATCGAAGATAGAAGTTATAGTTAAACAACATCTAACTAAACCATCCAAAATTTCATTCCAATAATGGTGTTTTTAAACTCAGACTAGACTTACGGGAGTCAAGTAGTATAATAAATCTGTGAATGGTTCATGAATTTCTGAGACTAAAAACTGAACCAATTTAAATACTTTTCGTTCACTTTAATACATAAAAAGTTTTAATGTTTCGGAGCCTTAAATTTTGTCAAATCTTTTTATTTTTACCATACTTAATTTTATATAAATTACGTAATTAATTATCGAGTTTCAGGAGTTGCGTGTCACGTGAGCAGTAATTACTAAAAGTTATAAATTTATATGAATTTAAAATGATTCTTCGTTTGATTTAATTCCACTATAACAATTATTAAAGTAAAAGATAAAAATTGAATTCTTGGGGGATACATCTGTAAAGATAATTTTATATGAATAAAATTGAAATTTAAGCCAAGTAAAAGATGTAAATATGCAATAAATATAGTCCTAACTTAAGACCATCAAGTGACCTTTAACAAATTATGATTGAAGATGCAAATGTATGTCACCATGAATAGAGAATGAAATGTATGTAATGTTAACGCAGGATCATATAACGTGTTATAAAAAGATACAATACCAAATGATTTAGATATTATACGTTAGCATAAAAAAAATGTATTTTTTCGTGTTTTTCTCGTGATTTTTGTTACTACCTTATTTCGACATCAATTGATAGTTAATAAAGTTACTTTATTATTTCAATAGTTACATAATGGAAAATCAGTTCTTAAGTTTAATACAGTTCTATTTAGTGCTTCGATACGTATCCGGGTTGATCCGGATCGACCCGGATTGTTTTTTTTCGGATATCCGGATTTCGCGGTTTTAACCCGGTTTTAAAACGGGATGAAAATATCCGGTTTGAACCGAAATCTGAATGAAATTTCATATATTTCTTTTGGATAGCGCTTTAATTTTTTAATTTAGAAGTGCTATGATAATTTAATATTAATACATATACACTATTTATCAATTATAAGCTTATTTATTAATTTTTAAGAGTAAATTTATTCATCGTCCATAGCCTCTGGGCAAAATTACGTAATGCCGGCCAAAATTAATAAATGTGACATTTAAAGGGAGGCGTGAAAAATAGATTTTTCACAATGAAAAAATTTAGGGACGTGGTGACAAAAGGTTAGCGATGACATTGCACGTGCAATGAATCAATTTTCAACTATACAATTTACTAATAAATACTAATAAATATATAAAATTTTGTATAAATATTCAAAAAATAAAAATAAAAACCTTTTTAATAATTTGTTTAATGTTTTTATATCAAATTATATATTTATTTCATAATTATTATTCAACATTATATATCTCAATTATAAATATAATTTGATATAAAGTTATCTGGTAATTATGAAATTTTGACTAAATCAATAACAATAACTTCATATTATAATATTTATTTTATAAAAAACAAGAGGTATATTAATAATAGAGATAATAACTTTGTTTATTTTGTGTATATTCACAGTCAAAAAATTTTATATTAATTAAGTCCAATCCGGATTTCGCGGATAACGGATTTCATCCGGATCGAAGCACTAGTTCTATTTTCCATGGACTGTCAAAATTATTAACCTATACATATAAGCTTTTACATGAAATAATTAAATTTTAATAGTTACTGAAAAATTTCATTTTTGTATAATCTTCATAATAATAAGAAATAAGGGTGTTACTTTATGCCTACCATAAATTTTTGAAAATAATTTATAATATTGAAATTTGTTTAAAAGTGAATTTCCTTAATTGTTATAGTAAATCGTTAATAATGTCCGTAAAATTTTTTACTAGACTCATAAATTAATCTTTTTAGGAATATTCTAGGAATATTCTATGATGAAAGTGACTCGACATGGATTAATTTTAGACTAACCAAAATTAACCGGAATACGAACGTTTAATAAATTGGCTTACAATCTTAACGCAAAATAAAGAAGTATCGCATTATAACTTAAAGTAATAAAGTAAATAGTACAAGATAAAAAAATTACAAACTAAAAAGAAAACCATGTTGTTTTTTCTAATACTAATAAGTTAATGTAAAGAAAAAATCAAAAAAAAACTTTCTAATTAAAAAAGAAATACATTTTCTAAAATTTCTTTACATCTATAATGATTAAAATTTTTTTATTTAAATAAATATTACATTTCGTATTCGAGAATGATTCTATATAACGATGTAATTTACTCGAATAGCAAATTTGATCGATGTGATAAATATGACTCACGAATCACGATCCATCATATACCTCTTTATAAGTATTACCCCGAAATATGTATAAAGAGGTAAGGTGACTTTCAAATTTTTTATTAATAACTGTACGCAGGGGGTATCTATAAGTTTGGTACGCAAAATTACAACAAATAAGTTGCATTATTATAAAAATATTATCAGGATTTTTCAATTACATCTTTCCGACCAAAGTAATCATAATAATATTGCTTTCTATTTCACATTAGTTAAGCTAATAATTATAGACAATATTACGAGATGGGTTAAAAGATTTTTGCATAAATTGTTAGATTGATTTTTTTTTTTTTTTAAATTTGTAGCGCATTTCTTTATTAAAATTTAGGATAGAATCCATTTAATTACAGAAATACCTAGAAAAATTTGTGCTAACACAATATGGCTCTATAACAAACTCCAATCTATCCTAAAAAACACAAAAACAAAATCCCCTCACTCTAAACTAAACCAAACTACATTACCAAACCAACGCCATCCTAAAAAAAAAAAAAATTAGACTATGCCAAATTATCCTCCTCTTAGCTATCACCCAAAGACAAAATAATTGGCGCCAAAATCAAAGGCTTTGCCGACTCACGTTGTTAACAACCTGTCTGTGCAAGTTTCATGATCCATTAATCCTACGAGTAGGACAGTCTTCACCATATGACTCCAACAAGAGATCCAAAGTCCAAAGGACGGCCCAAAGAGTGCCTTCATCCAATCCAATT
>JADRCO010001157.1:0-21923 GCA_021464525.1 Rhizophagus sp. LPA8_4_AMF
TTTTTTTTTTTTTTTTTTTTTATTTTTTTTTTTTTTTTTTTTTTTTTTTTTTTTAAAAAAAAAAAAAATAATTTATTAATAAATTTATTAGGAGCGCCAGATTTCTTTCTCTTCTTGTAGGTCTCAAACTTGGACGGAACCTGAAAGGTATATTAGAGGGGAACGTGTGTTAAATTCCGTTAAAGAAACGTACTAACGTTTCATTTCTTTATTTTTTTTTAGGTCTCAGACTCCTAGAAACAATATTTTTATCAAATAAGAACACTAATATTGGAATCAAAGAGAAGTTAATTTTGAATTGTATTAAGAAAGAAGGTACAAGCGAACGTTTATACAAGGAATTGTACCTATAGAATGCGAATACTATAGTAACAAAATTTTTTTGCAAAATTTCTTTTAAAAAATAAATTAAGAATTTTCTATTGTTTAAAAAAATTTTGTGAACTTTTCTTTTTAGGCCACGCAAATTTGATTTTTCGGTTCACGTAACATTAAAATTTGAAATTGACCCGGGGACCCGGGTTTTATTTTTTGTTTTTTATAATAGAAAATTTTTACATGACCCCTTAAAAAATACAAAAATTATATAAAAAAATTTTTTCAATTTTTAAAAAGTCCACCCGGCAAATTATATAAAAATTTTTTCGAAGTTTTACAAAAACTGACCCGGCCGGCTGGCGACGTGAACCGAAAAATCAAAATTTGTGTGGCCTTAAATAATGATTATTAAAATAATTAATTTTTTTTTTTTTAAGAAAACCCTCGCGAATTTTTCTTATAATTGTTAAATAAAAGTTTTAAGAAAATTTTCCGTGAATTTTTATTCTTTCAAAACAATGATTGTTTAAAAATACTTTCAATTTAATTTTTTAAAGAAATTCCTGCAAATATTTCTTCTTTTTAAAAATAATTAAAGAAAATATTTTAAATTATTTTTTATTGCTTAAAAAAAAAAAAATTAACAAAAAATACTTCTATTTTAACATCATATTAAACTTTCATTTTAAACTACATATTAGGCAAATCACGTACCGTCGGATTATGTGTACTGTAGTCCGTGCGTATATGTAGGCTACAAATTCATACATGTATAACCAAAACGCATACACTACATAAATTTTTACTATTGTTTAGTTTCTTTTTATTCAAGAGGAATGATCGAAATGGTTAATTACATTTAGCAGAACATAAACGTGGTACCTTTATACATAATTAGTTTAGCGATACTTACCTAAAAACCACGTGATCTATATTGCTTGACTTTATTGGATGGATTTATCTGTGTAACATTTTGAAAATTTTCGCGAGTAACTCATACTTTTAAAAAAAAAGAAAAAGAAAATCAAATAATAAAAATATATATAGTATACACTTCAATATAGTTTATTTTGTATATTCTTTATTAAAGTTTTTATTTAATATTTGTGATATAAAACAATAAAAATTATGTATAATAAAATTATTCACTCGCAAATTGTAAACATCATTTCTGTGATACTCTCTCTTCTAGCCTTCTTTGACAGCATCTTATCCAGTAGCTTAGTCCTAACAGTTGAGTGTATTTAAGCCTAATAGTGATAGTTATGCTTTATTACAATTTTTTTTCTATACTATCACGCGGTTTTGTTCTAATTTGTAAAGAAAATATCAGGAAACTTACTTTTAGAGGTTGAAATCGATCGAAAAACCTTAATCGATTAATAATCGATTAACCAGTTATCATAATCGAATAATAATCGACTAATTAATCGATTAATTAATCGGTTAATTTATAATGAAGTTAATCGATTAATTAATTGATTAAATTGAACAATTTTAACCCACGCCGTAATTTTTTGACATTTATTGCTCCATAATTAGTGTTCCTAATTACAGAATTTATAATTAGTGTTAAAAAAAAAAAAAAAATATGGAATTTTTATATAATACTTAATAAAAAAAGTATTAGATTACTTCTTTCTAAATGTAATAAATAAAAATTATTAATTTACTATAAGAATACGTTTCAATTATGTAATTAGAATATTACCTTATTAGCAGCAAATGTGAACATATCAATATATTTTGAATTTCTTTTAATAAAAAGAATTTCTTGAAAAACTTTTGGACTGAGGCGTATTGTTTATTTGCCATGCTATTTCCAGTATCTGAAAATAAGTGCTCACTTCACCCATGTTAAATAGCCATTTTATTAAAGTGTAATATAAAACAAAGGTTTATTTTAAAAAACATTTAAAATAAAATTTATTTTTTTACGACAGGGTAGTCACTTTAATAATGAAGTTATTAAGGACCTAGCTGGAAGATTCAATATTAAATGGGGATTTTCAACATCCTACCATCCTAAACCAAATATATTAAAAAAATCTATTTTGAGATGATTTTTTAATCGATTCAATTAGGGATCTGTTCAAAATCCCGAATGTCAAAATCCCGAATGGTACAAATTTACCGGTATTACAGTAAGCATAATGCTGCCCGGTTCGGGATATTCGGGATTATGAGTTTCGGGATTTCGTACCAAATCCTCGAAGCCTACATACATGTATAGTATAAGATCAACCTTCATACTTTGTCATCCATGTATTACATGTTATCATTGTCTATATGCCAGATCTACCAAAAGTATTTACCATTTGGGCGGCATTTTTTTCAAGAATATCAAATCGCATTTGCTCGTCATTCAGCAGTGATCACAGATGATGATTAAAAGCTCATTGGGTTCTCCGTAACGAGATGCATCAAATGATGGTATTGCTGTATTTCTACGATTAATATGTGATGAGTTATCGTCAAAAGCTTATAAACTAAAAAATACTGATAACTCTTCATCTATTAAAGCTAGAGACATAAAAAGACAACATTCGATGCTTCTCATTACGACAATTCTAATGAGCTTTGGACCGTCCTTCTACGATCAAAAAACGATGTAACGATTTCACATTTTGTATGTTAAAAATTGATTTTTGAAAATTCACTACGCTTTAATGATGTTTCAAGACGTTACATTGTCTATTGAACGTAGAAGAATGCATTAGGTTTGTTATTATGTGACGCATCGAATGGAGGTATTTTTGTATCTCTAGTTTCAATAGATGAAAAATTTTCGGCATTTTTTTAATTTAGGGACTTGTTATTTGTCAATCCTAGAATTATGAATCCAATGAGATTTATTTATCTTTCTACGATCACTAGATGACGAGAAAATGCGGGTTTAAGGTTTTTGAAAAAGTGCCGTCCAAATACTTTTGACAGGTTGGTGTATATTCCGTCGTATCAATTATTCATATTACATTACAGATTAGTTAAACTTTTTTAAGTATTGCATGTTAACATTATCAAATTTCTTTACTTTCCGAATGAATGGCACAGTAAAATTAACAAGTTTAGGTAACAAAAGGCCTGTTCATATCCGGTCGGTTGGTTTTTCGGTTGATTAAGGTTTTATTTGGTTGGCTTGATTTGCTTTCACTTTTTGCGTGACCGAACTTTTAGACCAATATTTTTTTAGGGTTTTTAGGTCGGGAGGTAACGATGACGTCACTGTATTAATCACGTGACTTACGTGACGCGTACATAATCGATGCTTAAACTTCACGTATTTCACCAATAGAGGCAGGACGACTTCTTATTGGGGGGGTTGAAAAGTCTCACTTCGGTTTAGTTTAGTCAGGCGTAGTTGATTATGCTTGTAACTGCCACTGTTTGGCTTTTCCTGTTTTCTGTCTTCATAATAAAAATAAAAAATAAAAATAAAAGTATTTCGCCAATAGGATTTTTATTTTTACATATGACCGAAAAATGCAACCGACCAGTTTAAACGTAGGTTTTGGCCGGATCATTCCTTCCATGGGAAGCACAATTTTTTGGTTAGATGGTATATTTCAAAGTTAATAATACTTCGAAAATGTTGCAATTTAAACTTCTATTTAGACAAAATTTTCTTTCTCATACATAGAAGCAATAAATATATCTAATAATTACATTGTATTTGTTTTTTTAAAAAAAACGTAAATTCGTGGCAGAATACTTTTGTAATAAAATATTGAAATTGAGTAGATCCCAACTTGAATCATTTAGTTTTAAATTAAAAAGATAAAAAATAAATAAGATAAAATAAAAAAGCTTGTAATGTATTTATCCTATATCAATGTTAGTTCGTAACAAAACTCTAAATTCTACAACCGGAAATTTTGTAATAATCACCTGCTGCAAATCAGCAGGGACCTTCCAAAAACATCGGGAACCTGCAAAAGCGGACTTTTAATAAATTTTTTTTTGATTGGTTATCAAACAAATCCGGTATAACGATCTGCCGCTCTCTGAAATATGAAACAATACGCAAGAGACCCTTATGTGATTTTAAGAAAGGAATACCATTATTTGGAATAATGATTTTCTCACCCTCTCTATAGCGAATTTTCATATAGTGAACAACGAAAAGTTCAGTTACAGATTTTTTTTATGTATAATAAAATGACCCTCGAAATTCTCGCTATAACGAATTTTAGTCTCCAGCCCATGGGATTCACTATAGTGAGAGTGAACTGTATCGAAGGACATTCTATTGTTATGCACTAGTCGATTTGATAATTGATAGTTTACCATGTAATATTCCTTCTCTACGTCATTTTTCACCCCTGCATTTTCCTTTTTGATTATATACCTCTTTTTGTATCAATGATAATTTGCTATTTGTCCGGAACGAATGACTATATAACTTCGGACTTAATACCGGTTTCATGTAATATATAAGTAAATATAATTAATAATTACTCATATCTACTTACGTGAAATAAATTACTCATGCGTAACACATAATCTTGATATGAGTTTTGTCATGAGTATATAATATAAATTTATCTTTTTTTTTCTTTGTCTTCTTTTTTTTAGGTTCTACTTTATCTTTTTTTTTTAGGTCTTCTCTTTATTCATAGGTCCCCTTTCTTTACGTCTTCCTTTAGGTGGGTTATTGCGTGCAGGTTTGTGTGTGGGTTGGTATGTGGTGGTGTATGTTTGTGTATTTCTTTGCTCTTTCCCCTTTCCGTTCACCCTTTCCCTTTCCGTTCACCCTTTCCCTTTTCGTTTCCCCCTTTCCCTTTCGTTTCCCCCTTTCCCTTTCGTTTTCCCTTCCCTTTCAGTTTTCCCCCTTCCCTTTCGTTTTCCCCTTCCCTTTCGTTTCCCCTTTCCCTTTTCGTTTTCCCCTTTACCTTTCGTTTTCCTTCCCTTTCAGTTTCCCCTTCCCCTTTCGTTTTCCCCTTCCTTTCAGTTTTCCCCCTTCCCTTTCGTTTTCCCTTCCCTTTCAGTTTCCCCCCTTCCCTTTCGTTTTTCACTTCCCTTTCAGTTTCCCCTTTCCCTTTCGTTTTCCCTTCCCTTTCAGTTTCCCCTTCCCCTTTCGTTTTCCCCCTTCCCCCCTGATCAATGTTGCTGCACCTCAACGTGGTGATCAGGTGACAACAAGTTTTTTAAAAGACTTGGCTAAGTCAGCAACAATAGTAATTCGATTTGTTCACTTTATTAATTTATTAAATTGATTTCATATAAACATAACTAAATAAATATTTGATGTATCTAATTTTTAAGACTACTTGATTTTGAATTATTGTGCAAAGATTTTCTGTACGTTGAAAACTTTTTTAACATTCAAATTTAAATAATGATTTTCTATATGTTTTAAAAAATCCTTTCGATCATATTCCTTTTTTTTGTAATACTGATAATTTGCTATTTTTTGTAATCAATGTTATTTTGTTTAGTGTTGTAATAAAAAAAGATCCTGAGTGAATAAACGCGACGAACTTTAACGGTTACTGATTTCCTATTATTAATAAAGGCTATATTATCGAAGAATATAGAAAAATATTACCTGTTTCCCGTACATCCTGTTGCCCATATAACCTGTTGTCCATACAACCTGTTTTTTTCGTTAATTAATATCGCCTACCATAATTACGATATCAATTTGTTCAGTTTTTACATCTTGATTTTCAAGAATCTTTGAATAATTTGAAATAAAAATAATAAAACGAAATTAGCTTGGATGACAATTTTAAAATTGAGGTAATATTCAGACATCAATTAAAATGTCTCTTGTATAAGGTGTAAGTTACTATGATTGATAATATTAGCGGGTATTTTCGGTGTTTTCCGCTAGTGATATTAAAGAAACATTTGAAGTAAATTATAATTTTTATCATTTCTGAACTATAACATAAAGAATATCTTAGTTTGTCTTGGAGTAAAAATCCGAACTCATAATTTATTAGAATTTACGTATACAAACTTATAAAGTCATCATTCTAAAATATATATAAAAGACATAAAGTCATCATTCTACAAAAATTCAAAAAAAAATTCTAAACCAATGAAAATTACTGGTAGAGGCGTACATAAATTTAAATAAAAAAATCTTAAAGCATGTGAAATATTCTATATAATTAAAGAAAAAATTAATATTATAAAACAAATAAATTTTTTTGTAAATAATTAAAAATTATAGAGCATAAAATTTTAAATGAGTGATATGAAATATCAATTAATAAAGGAATAAATGGAAGTATATACGAAGAGAAACCTAAGGTACAACTTATGTATCTTGCTTTACATGCAATTTTAATATTATCTGGCAAGTAATGATTAAAATCACAATTAAAAGGGATTTGACCGAGATATGAATATGTAACCACGTATCTACCTCCAACTATTAAAATAAAATGTTATTAATAAAATCAATTTTAAGGTAAATTATTATGTTAAATTAAAACTTACTCATTAATATCCCAAATTGGGTATAAAAATAAGAGCTGGTTTACAAGTAATTATCAGATTAATCAACAAGTTAAATAAATATGATAATAGAAAAATTTAATTATACTTACGCAATATATGTCCATAGACTTTTATCATAATCATTCATGTAATGTATTGCTAAAACAAATGCAGTTAGTATTCAATTAATTTTTAATTTATCTAAAATTAATTCAAAAATAATTACTTACTAAATATTATTAATAATAAATTTCCAAAAAAATAACTAAAAAGATTACATAGATTAATATATTAATTATATTATAATTTAAATTCATTAAATTTAAAAATAGATAATATATAAAAATTATTTACAAGAAATTTGTATAAATCATGGTAAATCTTTCTGGACGTACATCGTAATCATTATAATCTCCAATGTCACGTAGAGTTTTCAGATGCCAAATTTCTATATTTTTAACAAAATAAATATTTATTAAAGGGTCGTATAAAACAAAATTATTAAAATGAATCAATATATACCTGTACCAATACATGTAATTAAGTAAAGAGTAAAAACAATTTTATAAATAATAATGGAAATTTTCATTTTTTTTTTTTTAAAATTTTTTTTTTTTTTTAAAAAAAAATGGTCTCGGTAATTGTTTGAGAAAAATCTTACTAATTTGCAAGAATATTGTGTTAATTTATAAGATTTTTTTTTTAAATATAAAATAAATTTCAATTCATAATATTTACCGTTTTAATAATAATAAAGAATGAGAAGACATTATAGTTTTTCATATAATTGTTGAAAAAATAATATTTATTTTTTCCACGTAATGTTTTTCTTCATAGCTTACAATCATCACATCTATAATGTCTTTTTTTAGAATAATGCGATATATTTTCTCGAATTATAAGTTTGGTTACGTGAAAATACATGTTTTGTTCTTTTTTTCTTTTTTTAACATTCTATAAAGAAATTACTGATGATATAAAAGTCAAAAAATATAAAGTTATTAATGATCGTCTTTATTGCTTAACAAAATGGATAATTTTTTTGCCTTTAGAGAATTCTATCGAAAACAACAATAATAATTCACCTCGTGAATTTAATTTCTAATTTGGGAAATAAACAAAGAATAATAAAATTTCCGATCAAAAATGACATAAAATAAAAAAACCATTTCATTTTTTTAACTTATAAATATAAATAATAATCAAATTTAGTCTTGTACTAATTTTGATAATTAATGAAACCATTTAAGTGCAAACAATAACGCAAATGATCGCATATCCGGACAACTTCGGATTTTCCGAAGATCCGAACAAATAGAACTCAAATATAAACAAGATTTGTTAAATTTATTTCTTCAATTTGACCAATTTATAATCGAATGTAAAACCAATAATTAAATATTTTTGCAGTCGGAGTTAGTAGTAGTGTTGACCTGAACTAGAAATTTTACGGATCATTTAATTTCGTCTCATTATCGCTGCTATTTATAGTTTTTGTATTTCTTTTTTATTATTATTATTTATTTATTAAACAGTTGTACAAAAAAAAGAAAAATAATTTTTTTCGTACGACATATAACCCCTTGATGTACCTATTCTAAAATATACAAATACAGTACTCAAAAAAAATTGTAATTAAACTAAGCACTTTTCATATCCACAATAAACCCATCCTATTCCACCCAAACTTTACATAAAATTAGTATATAAAAAAAAATTTTTTATTACTACCGCTACGGAACAAATTCTTTTTTTGGTATTGACTGTTATTCATGACCTAAATTTTTTCACCAAAGTCTTCGTTTATTTCTAACGTTTCATTATCTCTTGTTATTCGATCCAATTCTTCTCTGTTTTTGTCGACTTCGTAGTACTTCTTAAAATTTTTCTTTTTGGTGATATAATCCAAAAGTTCATTGATTAATCCTTTGTTATTTGCTAAAAGTCTTCTGGAATAACCCTAATTAACTTCTAAAGCTGTTAAAAATGGTAAAGATAAGTTTTCTAAGTAATTTCATTCTTCACCATTTGATTCCAAACTTATACTTTTTATATTCTTTAAGAAGTAATATTAACATTAAGATTTAAATATTATTTGTTACTTTGATGTCTTCTGTAAATTATAGCCAAGTTTATCATTGAGATAGTTGTTCTATGAGTATTACTAATCTCTTCTCTGAATTCCTTGTACAGAAATTCGGTGAGCATCAAAAATTGGATCGTATTTTTAATTTCATTTTTTATTATTATTATTAATGTGAACCATTTTTTTTAAAAAAAAGAAGTGTTACCACCGGATTTTGACGTTCGGTCATGTAGTAACAGAAAGAAATATAAGGATCGGTTAACAAATGATAGGGTAATATGACGATATACAACAAGTGATAGGATAAAAGTGTTTATAAATAAATAATGATGTAAAGTGAGAGGCTAATAAACGATAATAAACAATAATAAACGGTAATGAATGATAATAAACGATGTGATAAACTTGAAGGTACAGTGTGTAACAAAAAAAACCGGAATATTATTTTTGTAATAAAAATGCATATTATACGCTTAAAATAAATCTGATTTTCTTTATGTAAATTGAATAATAAATCTATGACTAAGGTCTACATTATGATATCTTTTAAAGTTATAGTAGCTTCATTATTTTTTGAAAAATTTCGCTGTAAATATTTACTTTGAACAGAAAAATATAACAAAAAAATAAATTAAGATTGCAAAGTATTTGTATATTTGAATTTAAATTAAAACATTAAAATATTGTTAAGAATAATGTAAAAAAAGTTGATACCAAAAAATCAGCAGTATAGAAACATTTATGGTAGAATGATGGGAAATTTACTCTTCAAATTTCCTCAATTTCGGTATATAGTAAAAAAGCTAAAAAATTATTTAAATTACAAAAATGCATGTAGTTTTCTCAAAATAAATCCAATTTTTATCATTTAAAATGCAAAATAAACTTAAATATCAGAGCTACATTTTGACATCTTTCATGGTTATAATGCTTTTTTACTTCTTGAGGAAATTAACTACAAATGCTGATCTTTGAAGAAAAAATATAATGTGAAATTTGTGAATTAAGAATGGATACAAAGTCATTGAAAATTTCTCAAATGTTATCAAGACAAATAGGAAAAGTATAAATTAAAAATTTTTTTGACTATTTGCTGCACTTTATGCAAAGAAATACATATTAATTCTAAATTAGTTATAAAAAATTTTAATCTAAAAAAATTATTATTATGAGCTTAATTATAAAGAAATTACTACATTAAACAACATTTTAATTTACCATTGATAAAATCTCTAGGTTTTCAGCTTTCGAATAAGCTATTGCACATATAATTTGGTGCGATCATCATGATGCTACGGCCAATTTTTTAATTCCAGTTTTTTTTGTTACACACTGTAGATCGGAGTGTGTGTGTATAAAAACGGTTAGTAATAAATGTATACGGATAATCAACAATGTATAACGAAAAATTAATAAATGATAATAAATGACAATGATAATAAACGACAAGGAACAATAATAAACAGTGTGAAATACGATATTACTGCCTCTATCGGCGCTCTGTAATATCCGTATATCTATCTTATAGCAATAAAGATTATCCAAAACTCTTTTTTTCCAATCCTCCACCATCGGTCCTTTATATAACGTTAAGATTTTGGTACAAATCTGTCTTTCGGACAGAATTTCCATCCGTCTCCCGACCAATTTTGGCGATCTGGGCACATTTGTATATACAGCCACTTATATTCAGCCACTTTCCCACCGCTAAGCATCCGAACTTATCTAATCGCTAAATAACTAAAAATATCTCTATGTAACATAACTAAAAATAAAATAAACTAATAATAAAACAAAAATAAATAAAAATAAATATATATATATAACAAAAAAAAATATCCCGTAACAGAAGCAAAAAAAAGATTGAAAATAATTTATCTACATCCTATGTATGTTTTTGTAAAAGTTATTAAGTATCTGGTAATATTATTAATTTAAAATTAATGATCTTAAAATAATTTTAAAATTCGTTTTCAACAACTTTCAAATAATCTTTCAAATAATCTTGATCGGTGAATTTATCCATGTGTTAAATTGATAAAGCGTGTTATGGTATTAGTTAAATTGAAACTTTGTATTGTTCTTGCATGTTTTTTTAGTGATAATTCAAGAGCTTCACTAAATCCTTCATGCATTCCATTAGAATAACTTGTTAAAATATGAACATTAAATAGTCTGTTAAGTTCAATTAATCTAGTAATTCTTTAATAGATTTACACATCTCTATTAATCCAGGGAAAAGATGTATTGGTTGTTTAAAGTCCTGAGTTATATAAAGATGTGTAAATTTTGTTTTTTCTTTTAGAAAAAGACGAATGATTTCATTGAAAATAATCCACATTCTAAAAGCTTTTATAATAAAAAGACTTTTCAAGATTAAATTAATAACGAATTTTAGGGCTGAAAAGTGTGTTCAAATAATGTTTATATACTTTTTACAACCTATAACTAGGAAACGGAAACGGAAAAAAAATGTTATAAGCCCGAAATGTTGCTTAGATGTTTTGTTTTGATCACGTATCGGACGGGATGGACAGCAATAGAAAGCCACAAAAGCCACAAGGATTAAGATATTATGGTGGTATGTAAATCACGCAATATTTATCAGAAATTAAACTAAATATAAACTGATACTATCAGAGTCTGAGTCACTTCAGGCCGTGTACATGGTTGGGTAATCAATATAGCGAGAATAACGGATAGATTAATTAGTTGTATTTTAAACTGGTTAAGTTATATTAAGCCAACTCTAACTGATTATCAATTAAGTTAACCCGGTTATAACTGAATAAAAATTCGGGGCCCAAACGATGATTTTTTTTTGTTTGCGCACATTCACGCTGCACAGACTAATTTTGCTGATCGCTATGTATGCCGCAAGATTTCCTGTTCGATATCGCGGACGGAATTTACGGTTAACATCGCAAGTCTTGATCATAATGCAGTAAGCCACAAAAATCTAGCCGTAAATGTTGCTACTTTTGTAATTATTGATCTTTAATATTTCTCTGTGAATTTCTATAACGATCGATGGAAAAATTACCAACAATGTAAATAAAGCATTTAAAAGAACATCTCAAATTAATCATAACAGTTTGTGAATTAATTAATCAGCTGCAAAATTTTAAAGATGTAAACTAATTATTAAATTTGAACTAGAGTTTACATGATTTTTAAAAAAGATGATTGATCGTTATGATAAAAAAAATATTTAATTGTGCAAAATGAATTTTTCAAGATTTTTTTGTGGCTTGCTGCATTAATCAGCGGATCAGCGGATCTTTGGCATAAGCCACGAATTTATTGGGCTTACGGTCAATTCTTACCGGAACGGTTGTAAAAAAAGGCTCAAAACCGGTTTATCGGTTTGGCCCGAATTTTTATGTAATTATAACTTAATTGATAATCAGTTAGAGCTGGCTTAACATAACTAATTATTAATCGGTTATCATCAGTTTTAATATGCCGATCACCCGAATTTTTGCAACCGGATCCGAATTCTACTTATTTTATTATTAATAATCATAATTATTTTATATGACATTGGTATTTTGGAAATCTTTTGAAGGTGTTTTGGAAGGAAGTGGTAGGAGGTCGGCTTTTTTGGAGGATAGTTTTGTTTCTTCTTTCCTTTAATTTTTTCTTTCGTTTTTTGTTTGGAACATATGTCAAATGAGAGTTACAACTAATTTGCCGATCAACACAATCACACCAAGGCATGTGATTAGTGACGCGTTAGTACATTAGTAGTATGAACGTTTGAAATAATTCAAAAACATACTAGCAATATTTTTTTAAGATAAACCTAATTCACCTATATGAATAATTATATGAATGATAATTTTTGTTAAAATGATTAGCGTTGTTTTCAAAATTTTTTTAATATAAAAAATTGATGCAATGTAATATAATTCATTTTTTTCGCATAAATTTAACTAATTCTAGTCATTTTAGTTATTTATTAATGTCACTATTATATTGATCATATGGATCATGTACAAAGTTCGTTACGATAATCTAAAAAAATTATTACGACTGTTACGTGTTACATGTCAATGTTTTTGACTCAATGTATTGAGCTTAGACGATATTAAACCAATAAATGTATCTTTACTGAATACAGTATATACATTTTAATCTTATCGATCAACATGCCGAGTTCAAAATTATACTCGCGTTACATAATCACTTCCCCTAAAAGTCAAGATGATTCATTTTATTTAAATATGAAATCAAAAAAAAAAAAATTTGACTATTTATCTGAGTATTTTCAGACTCATATCACATGATGAGAAATTAATATAAAAAGGGGGGAATTTTCCCTCAGTTCATTCATATTACTTTCGATCTAATTTATAATCCTCCACTTTTTTTACAAAAATTAATGACAAAAAAAAAGATAGGTATGTGAAAATCATTGCCTATTTATTTTTTTTATTAAGGTAAGCATGCGCTCCCTGCTCTAGCCATAGTTTTAATGAAACATGCTTAACAGAAAAAAAAAGTTTATTTTACCTGTTTGGTGGTGTCGTAAACCACCAGTGGTATCCTGAAGGACCATGACAGTAAGGACCACTTGGGTCCACTTGGGTAGCATGGTGCCTTCTATTTCCCAGAGGCTTTTTTTTTATGGAGTATGGTGGTGGTTATACCAACCATACTAACGTTGTTTTTTTTGTTTGTTTTTTAGATAAAGGATATCTCATCAAACATTTTATAAGGCCTTACAAATAATGATCTTCACAACTTTAAATTATAATCTCACCTTCTTACGAAAATTTAAAAGCTTTTATGTAAAGTGAAGATGCGCTTTTTTGCCAATGGTAGTATAGTACCACAAACTTGATGTATCCCATGTACAATCATATAGTAACTTTATCTAAAAACATAATATATTACTAATATGTAAAACACAAATCATAGGATTTTTTGAGAATTGGAACAGAAGCCACATCTTACGCCTAAAAATGGAAAAAATTGTTATTATATTCATATTTGCTGGATGTATCAAAAATGACTTGTTTTAAGAATGTGAAATTATTTTTTATTTTTTTGTAACATTAATATTTAAATGGTGACGATTAACATTTTAATACGATACTAAAAATCAATGGAATTTAAAAATATATAATAAAACTATTACATAAAATTGTAAGGGTGTCAGTTAGATATTAACATATAAAATTTTTTATATTGTTAGTATAGATACTATTTAGAACTCACTAAATTATGAAAATTATAAATAAAAAACAAATCCCATTAACTCATCTTAGTAAAATATGAATACAATAGCTAAAATTTATTCTATTAAGGAAAGTTTACTATAAAGAATAAGCTAAGGTATTAATTAAATTTCTTAATGGTGTAATATTGAGCCGCATTAAAAACTTTATGAGAATATATTTATGTAAAGTATGAACGAAGAGATTTGATTTTGTCACCACATATACTGTATCCTATTTTATATATTCAGGAATTCCACGAGATTCTCATAATTAAACCGGAGCAGCTACATTTGCGACATTTGAAACTGTTACTTATAAGACAAATCTTTTTTGCTTGACATCTAATCCGATGAGTTCCTGCCTGCAAAGGGAATGTATTATTAACGAAATATAACAGCAAAAAAGATATTATCATAAATATTCTGCTCGTTCATTTATTGTGGAGTAATAATAATCTCATTTCCTAAAATTTAATAATATCTCAAAAGTACTTGGATGTTATAAAACTATTATTTCGTTTATGGAGCTATAATGTCGTTGCTGTTCTTAATAAAGGAAATGAAGAATTTCTAATCTAAGACAATGGGATTCATTTATTAATAAAAATTGATCACAAAAACCTATGTAGTAAATTTTCTTTAAGAATTTTACAGTGTATGGGTTAGCCATTGAATTCAGGTTACGTTAGTCTTTATTTCTCCATATTAGAGGAAGATTCTTGATATGAAGAGATTTAGTTCAGCTTTGGCTGAATTAAATTTCAATGTATTTTTTGCGTTTACTGTGTAACTTGTTATTTATTGCATTTACATTTAATAAAAAATACGTATATCGGAAAAACAAAAAAAAAAGAAATTCTTTGTGATTATCAGCTGATTTTTTGAATGCCTTGTTTAACCAAATTAAAGTAAGGCTTGTCGATCACTGCTGTGTGACTGTAATACGTTTTATAATGCGTGGTTTTTTTTCAAAAAAATTTTTTTTACTCTAGTTTAAGCGTAGTGTATGTCACTTATCAATTAACAAACTTTGTTCATCTGTTAACTCCTCATAGTTAAAATCTTTTATTTGTTCGAATACATCATCACGGAGCATAAATTCTTCCATATTTGGTTAATGAAAGTTAATATTAAATGAAGAATTAAAAGAACGTTATAGATGGAATGGTTTATGCGAAGATTGTAAGCAGCCTAAAATTACTGATAATTGGTGTCGTTGTAATTTCAACAAAATTTCAAAAATCGGACTAGTGGAAATAATGAAGTTGATAAGTTTATTCAAAAAGCACAACTCAAAGCTAAAAAAGAAGAAGAAATTTTAGAGTGGATTGAATATGATGAATTTGAAAATGTTGAATATTTGGCCAAAGGAGGATTCGGAACTATTTATAAAGCAATTTGGAAAGATGGACATATAAAAAAAATAGGATTCTGAAAATAATAAATGGAGGAGAGGAGAATATGAATGGGCAGATTATGAAAATTATCCAGTTGTTTTAAAATGTTTGCATAATTCTCAAGACATCACAGTTGAATTTTTAAAAGAAGTTACTTATTTATATGTAATTTTAAGATATTGTTCCCTTAGAAATGTAAATGCTAATATTTATGAATTCATTTTTAGATTGAATTACATATTGTTACATCATCTTCTGCTCATTTTGTAAATCACTGCTAGGGATGGCAATGGTCAGTCACAGTCGGTCATCGGTCGGTCATAACCGGTTAAGGGCCTTTGACCGACCGACCATTTGACCGACCATTTTGGTTGACTGTTTGACAGACCATTTGACCAACCACCATTTGACCGATGAGTGATAAAAAAAATGTTGCAAAACCATTTTTATTAGATAATTGCAACGTTTTTTTAGCTAATTTATTGGAGAAACATTGCGAAAACATTTTTTTAATAGTTTCACACTTTTTTTTATCCCTCATCGGTCAAACAGTTGGTCAAACAGTCGGTTAAATGGTCAGTCAAATGGTCAGTTAAACGGTCGGTCAAACGGTCAGTCAAACCGGTTGGTTAAACGGTTGATCAGAGGTCTTTGACTGACTGATATCGGTCATGGTCATGACCAGTTATAAACGGTTATGACCGTGACCGTTGCCATCCCTAATCACTGCTATGGTATTACTAAAGATCCAGAATCTAATAATTTTATGATGGTGATGGAATATGCAGAAAATGGCAGTTTAATACAAATTTTAAATAATAGTTTTAATTCCATGAAATGGGGAAAAAAATTGGATATTTTACAAATGATTTCAAGAGGCCTTGAAGATATTCATAGTCAAGGATTAATTCACCGTGATTTTCATTGTGGTAATATATTAAATGGTTATAAAAATTTTACCTTTATTACTGATTTAGGATTATGTTGACCAGCAAATGTAATACCTTCTCAAGATGAATATAAAAAAATATATGGAGTATTACCTTATATAGCACCTGAGGTTTTAATAGGAAAAAAATATACTCAAGAAAGTGATATATATGGATTCGGAATTATTGAATATGAAGTTTGTACAGGGCTTCCTCCTTATCATGATTTTGCTCATGATAAAATCTTAGCTATTAGCATTTGTAAAGGGCTTAGGCCAAAATCTAATTATAAAATTCCTCAACTAATTTTGGACATAATTAAGCAATGCTGGGATGCTGTTCCTTTAAAACGACCTAAAGCAAATGAATTACATAATTTATTATATGATTTATATAAATATAGTTACCATATGGGTGAAAATTGAAGAAGCAGATAAAATTAATGAAAACTTTACTTCTACTTCATTACCATATAATAGTACTACTCTTTCATATATTACAAATCCTCAAGCAGTTTACACGAGTAGACTTTTAGACTATAAAAATCTTCCAGAACCAAAAAATGCTATTGATAGCAAAAAGGATGATTCATTTGAATATTCAGGTAATTCATGACTTAGCTTATTTTCACA
The DNA here is from genome assembly GCA_021464525.1 of Rhizophagus sp. LPA8_4_AMF. NCBI lineage: Eukaryota > Fungi > Glomeromycota > Glomeromycetes > Glomerales > Glomeraceae > Rhizophagus > Rhizophagus sp. LPA8_4_AMF. The sequence continues at coordinate 17,037 of JADRCO010001157.1, forward strand.
AAATTCTTGAAATGCTTATTAATATAAAATTATCTTTATTCTATAGAATCCATAGAAGCAATAGATTTCACTAACCCAACTAAGTAATACATCGCATTTTAAATTTTAGCTATATAACTAACTGAATATGATAAACATAAAATAAAGAGATTACTAGGAGATTCCAAACATTCCCTGAAAGATAAAACATTGATTATAATATATTATTATACGTAAATCTTAGGGGTTTATATGTATCTTGTAAAGAAACTAATACATATTATATTAATTATAAATCAGAGTGATGCTCGTCATTAATTACTTAGCTTGGATCATATCATAATGCGTATTATAAACTTGAATTTTCAACATATACTAACAATGAATGAAAGTTGAAATTTCTTTTGAAAATTTCTCGGTGATTATACAAATTTGTATAGCAAGTATATAAGCGCAAACCTGCGTTTTAGTGATATGATGCAATAAGCTGTAGTTGTAAATGTAAAAAAAAAATTGATATAATAAACTCATTCTAACGCAAAAATGTTGGTCATATTTTTTACAAAATATGCAAACTTCATTTTAACTTGTCGTCAATAGAGAATAGACATAATCAATAACCAGCTAATCCGGTTAGCAAACTGGACTACAATTCAGATCTATCCCAATCCAAATTTTAATGGATAATACGTAAATAAAATTTATTTTGGAGATTTAAATTTTACTTCATTTATTACATTACTAAAAAAAAATATTATTTATGAAAACTTTTATTATCAGATAGGGATAGTCTTTGTAACAATTGTAACAATGCTTTTATTGCAATTAAGAAAACTAAAGAAATAAATTAGTTTTTGATTCTCTATTTCGTCTCTTCTTTTTAGGAATAAATCTGACCTGTTAAACTTTCACCGTGTTCTCTTAACTGAAATTGGATGTTTAACATGAGAAAATAATTTCTCCCCTGAAACTGACGTAGGCAGAATTCCAAAAGCGCCGAATTTTTACCGATCTAATTGACTTTCGGCTTCTATTGCAGTTGTTATTGTTAAATAACAGTTAACTTCAATAATGTATATATGTACTAGATTTATCTTTTAATCTTGAATTGGTGACGCTCACGATATTCTTTTTGTGAACGCATTGAAGATTCTACATCTACATCCAAATAGTTCTTGCTTCAGCTCACTAAACTTATTACAAAAGCTACTGTATTAATTAGGAATAATATGTAATTAATACATATTGTTTATAAATTATAACATTTTAAAAGTATTTACTGTACTAAAAATAATATTTACGTTTTATTAATATCGTGATAATCATAGTCCATAGATATGTAGAACGTAAGATATTATAATTATTTAAATTGACAACTTTTAGTTTAAATATTCTTTAAAAATAAATCATCATTATTATATTATTTTGAGAAAATATTTATCAGTAATTGAAATTTCAATAACATTTTGACCAAATGCAATAAATAAATTAATGAAAATCCATATTATAGAAGAATAGTAATGACGGTAAAAATATTGATGATTTTGTCATTATTATTATTTACTTGCAGTTGAGATTTTATTCTTTAAAATAATTGGTTTATATTAATTTTCTGTAACTTGAATTTACTTGATAATATTTCCTTTATCTAATGATAAAATAAATTTTTTAAATTATATTAATATACAATCTTGAAGATTAAATCAATCGTAATAATATTACAAATAATATGTATTAAAAATTAATTGAAAAACTCATTTTATAAAAAGTCATTATCCAATTGTTATATGTTACCTTAAATCTAGTCAACAATTAAGTGAAATCTGCGTTTCAATAAAAAATTTTTGCCTTGAAGACGTTTTAATTCGAGATTTTTATCAAAACTGGCTTGACTTTTGACTAAAATTAACTAATTTTTTGACACAAAAAGACAAGTCATATACAGTATTATTGCTCTTCTTACCAACGTTGTTTGTTTCTACCGACCGTATACTTCGTAATATACATTTTGACATATTATATGTACGAAATTTTATCAAATAAATATGATTATCCCATGTTTAATAATTGGTCACCAGTGATTTTTTTGATGATATATTCATGCCTGTAATTTTTCTGATGATATTTTTCATGCTCACGTGTTTTTATAGTTTACGTATATTTTTCCCGCTTTTTCCCATCACTGGCGTTAGTCTCCATGAGTTATTTCACGTGTCGCATAAATTTCATGATTTTCACGGCGCAGCCGTGAAAATCATTGATATTCATGACCCCCCGTGAAATAACTATTACTTATATCATAATAAATTTAATAATGAATTAACACGAGTAGGTTTAACTTATGCTAATAATTAATTAATTCTTTCGATCGTATTTTCTCATGTGACTTTGAATAACTCCTCTTGGCGTGGGTTCTAAAATGATCAACGTCGGTATTGTTAGGCAACGTTTTCGCACAGCTTAGAACAATAATCAATTATTAAAAAAAAATTATCTTTTGTCTTTTTATTATTTTACTTTTATATCCTCTTCTCATTCTCAATTCCTTAAAATAATTAATGAATAATGAAGAGAGGTAATGGAATTTACAAAGCATGAAAAATCGAATAATTTACAATATATATATACTTTATACAAAAAAGAATTTTGCTCGTATAGTGAAAAAGAGAAGAGAACAAGATTAAATTTAAGCTATTTGGTAAAAAAATTCTGTTTCTTCATAATTCATAGTTTTGTTGATTTTTATTTAAAATTTAAAGCTTATTACTTATTAGGTCTTAAATACTTAGAATGAAAATTAGCCGGAAATACTATATCGATTATCATGCAATTAGATTTGAAAAAGTAATAGTAACTGTCAACATAATTAACCTATTCTTATTCAATAATTAATATAAAGTGGTCATTACTTATCTAGTGTTTTGTTTTCTTCCTTGGCAACTTCATTTTGTTGGTCGTCCTCTACAGAATTAAATTTGTTAATGTTAATTTAACCCTTTCAATATTTCTTGTTATACCCCTCTCGAATTTGAAAGCGATATTTATTTACTACGATCATGAGGTTGATTGTCGCTTCGTCCACCTTTTATGTCAAATTGTCAAAATAGCTGTAAGAGTTTGTATTTTTTGGATTTAATTTATAATTTAACCACCTTTTGAAAAAATCAGCATATTAACCTTATTCATATAACTTTATATTTTATGTTTTTCTTGGGCAATAATTAACCCTTTTTTATGTCATCTTACACGTGGCATATATGTAATATAAATAAAAATTCATTCATTTTTTATATATTTAGTGAATAATCCATTTTAATTTCGTTAGATAATAATTATTATTTTTTTTAAAAAAAACATGGTAGGCGTATTTCATTATTTTCACAATATACAATATGTAGAAATACTTGACCGTGCATGTGACTGGACGAACCTAACCTTATATCCGTTCTAACTGTGACGTGAGTTGGTGAGTGGCGATTATTTTTCGTATTATCACGTGAGAAATTTTTATGGTGATGCTAGAGAAATCGGCCATGTTTAACTATGATTTGTCGTATAACAGTGCAAGCTTTTTTCATGATGTATAACTGGAAAATTATTTCTTTCGTGAATATATTGTTCTAGGCAAACTATGCATGTTAAGATTATGTTCGTTAAATTATAATTCTAATTTGTAAAATTCCTTTTTATTGACAAAAAAGTTTTCCCGATGTTTCAATCAAAATAAATATTTATAAAAATTAATTAAGCGGAAAATAAATCAATTGATAAAATTTAGATACCAAATTTTAAAACCTTAATTCGAATAATTCGTGAGTCAAATGCAAAAAATTCATATTAAATAAGCTCAATATTATTTAATGCTTAAACAAGATACAAAAATTAAAAAATTTTAAGTACTTCACAATTATAAAAGATGCCAATGATATTCTAATTTAACCAATAGTTATGCAGTATTTAATTTATTTTTGAAATTCAGAAATTTAAAATCAGTTGAAAATTTATAATCATCATTTACCATTAATTCACCAATCAACCCCTTTTACTATCAGAAAAGGGTTAGAAGTAATAATCTAAATCATTTCAGAAAGATTAGTATTGATGATATGACAATATTAGGTATTCAATTACCATTATAGTTTATAAGAAATAATGATTATAAGGCAATAATACTAATAAGATTTAAAGTATGGATTTTGAACGTATTAAACTTAATAAATTGCAAATGAAAATAAAAAAAATATAAATTTAATAATGTTTACCTTATAACAGTATTATTATTAATCCTCAATCATACAATCAAACCCCTGAGAATCTTCTTGAAAATAAATTTCAGTAAGTTTGCGACTTGTATAATATGCTTGTGGATGAGTTTGTATAATAAAAGTATTTGCTTGTTCTTGTGCTAAATCTTTGCTTGCTTTTACAAATTCTAACATATCATTTTCTAATTGATTATCAATATTAGGTACTCTATAAATATAATCTCCATCTCTGTTTTTTTCATAAAATTGATCAATACATCTAATCCATTCGGATATAATATTTTCAAGCATTACTATGTTTGGTCTATTGGAAGGATTTGAATCCCAACATTTTTTCATTAAATCTATATAACATTCTGGAGTATTTTTCATAATTTCAGGACGTTTTCCTTCTTCACAAATACTCAAGATAAGGTGATGATCATGTGCTTCACTTTTAAATGGAGGTTTACCTGATGTAAATTCCCACATTATTATTGAAAAACTATAAATATCACTTGCTGGGGTATAGGGATTTCTTCTTAATATTTCAGGTGCCATATAAGGCAAAACTCCATAAATTTCATTATTATCATTAGAATCTTGTAGATCACTTATAGGTTTACATAATCCTAAATCAATAATAAATAACTCATTGTAATTA
>JADRCO010001158.1:0-21922 GCA_021464525.1 Rhizophagus sp. LPA8_4_AMF
GGCAAGTTCACGGCACAAAATTGCTGAGTGTTTCGCATATTTTGAATTTTGCTGTAAAGTATAGAATAAAATATTACGCATATCAACTTTCTCACGATCATATTCCAGAAGTCCGTTCCGAGCCCAAATTATATATGCGGGATACCACATGAAGAGGTTAGAGATATTATTGGCACAAGAAAATATAATCATGTGGTTAAAGAATCATTTGTTTATTGGCATTATTTCGATTTTTGGAAAAATGAATATGTAATTATCTTAATTCCAGTCAAAATCACTGACTTGAAGTTTTAATTCTGGGCCAAAATCAAAATCAATCGAAATTTTTAAGTAATTTTCACTTCGAGTCCCTGCTTGTGTCACCTTGCGTAGAATCTTCGGACTAATTCGTTACACTTCGGACTAATAAATAAGCCATATATTTAATTTTTTTTTTAATTATGAAAAGTTGTAAGATTCAAAGTTACAGTATGTATGTCATCTCGCGAAATTTTGCTAAAATTGAAATCCTGTTGAAACATGTCATATTCGCTTACTTCTCTATCATTACTTTGTCCGGAAAATTATTAATGAAGTTTCTGATTGGATAATTTAACAAACCAGCCAATAGTAATTTGAAAATTTGACCAATCATTATTTTACATTCAAGAAGACACAAGTATATTTTTCTTATCAAGGTGATCGAAGTTGTTTTAGAACCCTAAATCAGATATTGCGTAAAGAGAGCGAGATACATTCAAACAGAATTTTGATCAAATTAAGGCTGAAAATGATTTTACCTTGGGAGAAAATATATCTTCATGTAATTATGGAGATATCAAGAGGAGTATAGTGGATGAAATTAATTTGTGGGTTAAAGTACGATAATGATGCTCGATTTATAATATACCAAATTGACAAAAATGGCTGAGTCGCGAGCAATTAAGCACACAATGCACATACTCTTAATGCTTGAAATGAAACACAACTTCATAACTATGGAATAATCGTAGTTCTTCAGACTACTATAGACGCAAGTCACAACAGATGACTCCTAGGAGAACCGTTATTTTGAAAAAAAAAACAGAAATAACCGTAGTTTTTACAGTAGCCTATGTTATAGGGTCAAGCAATCTTTTCACTAGAAATAAAAATACTGTTAGTACAAGTAATCGATATGATTCTGCTGGAAAAAAGAAAATTAAATAGCACTTACAAATATCAAAAGAAAACTTGCAGTTTCATCTAGGTACTTACAATAAAATTCTTGAAAACTTAGTGAGCCACAAACCTCAAACGTTCAATAGTCATACTGTTATATTGTCTTCTGTAAGAAATCTGGTTACAAACCAACCTTCTGAGGAAGAGCAACCATAGTTTGCCAATCTATGCTAGATCATATCTTGCCGGCAGAACACGATCTGGTTTATAAATTAAACTGATGAACGCGTTTCGTAGCACAAATCAAGTCATGTGATATAATAATATCTTTATCACTTTCGCAAAAAAACGCAAATAAAGCAAATTGTAAATTATGTCTAGCCTACAATTTGATTTTTCGTTAAAGCAAAACCAACTTCGATGGCGTTTTCTAATGGGTTAATTACAAGTCAAGGAAGATACAGTAGATCGATTCTTTGGTTTGGGAACGCACACTAGCGTTTCCTTAGGAAATAGTAAGTTGAAAAAGGTTTAAATGAGTTTCACTTAAAAATAAAATACTGTGTTTAGTTATTTTGATGTACAATAAATACAATGATATTTTTTATGATTTTAATAAAACTTGATTAAATAACTTATTTTATTTTGCAATTTCAGAAAGATTAAATCATGGTAACTTATCATTTAATGATTGTAGGAAGATAAACCAAAGCTCATTAGAATCATCAGTAAATTCATATCTCTAGGATTGATAGATAAGAAGTTATTCTCAAAAAACCTCAAAACAATAAAATGCTAATAACTTTTCATCTATTATGAAATACCACCATTTGATGCATTTCATTATGCCAAATTGAATGAACTTTGGTTTATTCTTCTATGACCAATATACAATATAATGTCATAATATTTCTATGTCAAATTTAATTTCAAATTAACATAAAAAAAATCACAATATTACATTGTGCGTTAGTTGTAAAAGAATAACTAAAGCCCATTTGGTTCAGCATAATAAGACATATTGAATGGTAGTATTTTATATCTCTAGTTTCAATAGATGAAAAATTATTACATAGCATTTTATTATTTTAAGATTTTTTTAAAAATAACTTCTTATCTATTGATCCTAAAAATATAATTTTGTTATCATTTGATGTATTTCATCATTTTAATTCTAACAAACTTTTGATAAGTGGATGTATTTTAATAAAATAATAGGTAAATATTGAAAATAATATCAGAATAAAAAGAATTTTATTAATATTATATATTATTCAGAGAAAAGTAATTAGCAAATAAAAAGAAATTAACAAAATAATTAAAGAAATAATAAAAAATAAAGCTAAATAAAAAACTATCAATTAATTACCAATTTACATAATTATTAAAATTTGATTATAAATTAAAGTAATTTTTACTGAAAATTCTTTAAGATTAAATCTTTTTTATTTAAATATTTAAATATATTTTATAAATTCAATTACAGATTGAACTCTCTCTGGTTGCGTTCATGACCATTTTTTTACTAATATTTTTTTGCATAAAAATTTATTTTTTCGCTTTATTTCTTTAAATATACACTTTAAGCCTTTATAATACACTTTATTTTCCTCTATTTTAGTTTTCTTTTATTTTTCTACTAATATAATTTAGTAGCAAACTTTAACTTTTGGTTTTTTCCTTCGTTTATTTTACTGAAGAACAAACAACATGTATTATCAAGACTTAACCAAAATAACTATGGTCTACGGACGTCTACCTTTATTAGCAATAATAACAACGGTTTACTTTTTAATACTATGGAGAGACTCAACGAAGCCTTGGATAATGAAGACTTTTTATATGTCCTTAGTAACACTTCAGATTATACCAACAGACAGACGCGATATGAGTACTTAATTGAACTCTTAGGTTTCTTGGCGGCCTGCTCATCACATCATAAAACTGGAATATCAACAAAAATTAGACGATATTTTAACTATCTCTACCTGGTTGTTATTTCAAAAATCCCTTCTTCCTTTTTCTTCTCACCGAAAATAGATACCCCCTATTTTTTACTGGCAAACAACCCAAACAAAGACGATACCAAAACGGAAAGGTAGTACTTTCAAATCAGATAGAACCTTTGAACTTTTCCTGGATGCACTCCTCTACAAGATCAAAACAAGTTTGGACACGTCTGATCATATGCCTCCTTTAGACCTATTTTTAGAATATGACACAACATACAATTTTTATTGGCTAAATCCTTCACTAAGCATAAGGAACATCTTATTGGACACCTTTAATATGCAACATTGGACTTCAATTTAGCAGCTCATCTTTGGGTTCTTCTACATAGCTAGAGGAATTAGAGATCATAGGGATAAACTCTTTTATCTGGATATGGTGTACTTCAAGTTTCTTTTGGGTTTTACCAAATTTTATATAAATTTTTCTTTTATTTTTCTATTCTTTTATTTTTCTATTTTTGTTTTTATTTTGCAAATTTATTTCATAGAATTTTCTTGGGTAGATTCTTTATATTCCATTTTTAGATTACATTGGAAGGTATAGAACTTTCAATATTTTCTTTTGGTTGAAGTCTGATTCACAATAACCTACTTGATCAATATATACAGCCATAATGGATTTACCGTATACGTCAGTGAAAGAATTGACCACTTTACCACTTGACTGGCTGAAGGATTTCTTACTTCTAGGTTCATTAACTGAAAACATATTAGAGGGAATTCCTACTTTGGTGGTCTTGTGCAGACGATAAAGTGTTTATGTGAATTAGCGGTATACATTTTATTTTTGGAAGATCAGTGGGAGTTTATAAAATATCGCATTGTAACAGATTCTTGGATACCAAGTTCCTTTGACTATAGAGCAGTCTGTTAAGATGAGGTGTTATAGACACATTTCTACCTATATAGGAGCAAGTTCCACCGATAGTGTACACAGGGGATTCAATAGAATGACAGGTGATATTGAATTTATTAATATTAAATAGCTTTAAACTACATGTATTTTAAACATTAACTCTAATAAAATTTAACATGCGCTGCAGAAAAAAAAAAATATAAATTCAATTACAAAGTATATAAAATCTTTTTTCTCTTAATTTTTTACATAAATAAATCTATAAGTTTTTATTTAATTAATTAAAAATTTTATAAATATACTTTAAAATTTATTTTTTCGCAGCACATTATGTTAAATTTTATTAGAGTTAATGTTTAAAATACATGTAGTTTAAAGCTATCCAATATTAATAAATTCAACACCACCTATCATTCTATTGAACTCCCTGTATGCATTGTTAATAGAACTTGCTCCTATATAGGTAGAAGTGTGTCAATAACACCTCATCTTAGCAGACTGCCCTATAGTCAAAGGAACGTAGCATCCAATGACCTGCTACGATGTGATTTTTTGTTTTTAAATCCCCACTGACCCTCCAAAAAGAAAAAGTATACCGTTAGTTTACATAACCACTTTGTCACTTGTGCAAGACTGCCAAAGTAGGAATTTTTCCTGACATGGCTAATGATAGTAGGAGCAAAGAATTCTTTAGCCTATTGAGTGGTAAAGTAGTTAATTCTTTCACTATCATATATGGAAAATCCAATAAATTCGGGTATAATGATCTGATAAGTTATTGCAGATCGGACTTCAACCAAAAGAAAATATCGTAAGCTCTACATCTCCCTATGTAATCTAATAACCAAATATAAAGAATCTTTCGAAGAAATTTCTATGCTAAAAATATGTAAAAGAAAAATAAAGAAAGAAAAGAAAAAGAAGAAAATAAAGGAAAAAAGAAAAATAAAAGAAAAATCTATATAAAATTTTAGGAGAACAAAAAAGAACTTGAGGTGTACCACATCCAGATAAAAGGGTTTATCCCTATCCCTAATTCCTCTAGCCGTGTAGATAAAAATACTTTAAAATTAAATATTTTTTATTTAAATATTTAATATAATTCTTACAAATTTAAATTTTATAAATTTATCTAAAAATATGAGTTGTAAAGTATATCTATTATATTACTTGAAATTTTTGTTTCTAAATCTATATAAAATAGATTTTTATTATACAAGTATTAGTTATTAATATTTTTAAATATTATTAGTATTTAGTTAATTTTAATAATATTTCTTTATAAATTTACTCTAATTTTTTTTTATTTTATAAAATACTTTTAGATATTTGCAATATTACTATATACAGTCAAACCTTCATATAATCTAAAAACACCTCTTTGTAAGCATCTTATTTTTGCTAATTTACATATTATTTTATTAGTAAATTTGACCTTTATATAGTCACAACTCACAACTCTATACAATCACTAATTTTGGTAGAACCGATTAGGTGATTATATAAAGGTCTGCTGACTGTATTCTTTAAAAAAAATTAACTAAAAAAAAAAATATAGAAAATTTTTAATAATATTAAAAATAGTAAAAACTATACAATTTAAAAATAATTTAACAAATTAATTTCAGAAAAATATTTCTATAAAAATATTTAAAATATATACTTAATTTTCTTACTTATATTTAAAAATACTAAATATACTGAAATCAAATTCATGTAAAATTTATTTAGATTATAATTAATATATATATCTAAATTAAAATTCTGGATATCTTTAAACAAGTTATAAGATATATTTTTAAAAATTAGAGATATACAATTTTCTTAACATCCAGTAGTCTAATTTTAATGAATTTTTTTTTTATTTTATGACTCTCATTGAGCTTTAAATTTCACAATTAAAAAAAATTCATTAAAATTAGACTACTGAATGGCAGAATATTTGCCAGAATTCTTATAAATTATATTTGATTTATATTTAAATTTTACTTATTTCAGTATATTTTAATGTATTAAATTAAAATATTTCAAATATATTATTATATATTTATCGCAGTTTTCAGAATTCTGCTATTCCACGCAATTCCTTAATAAAAAATTATCAGATTACTGGACGATTACCAGACAAATTATTCAGGTTTTGTCCAGTAAGCATCTGGTAATCTGATAATTTTTTTTTATTAAGAAATTGCATAGGGTAGCAGAATTCTGAAAACTGCAATAAATTATAATTAAATTATATTTAATTTTTACTATTTTAATATAATTTTAATATTTTAAGTATAAAATAAAATTTAAATATATTTTATATATTTTAATTTTATAAAATATAATTATTAATTTTTATTAATAAATAATTTATCTTAAAAATAATTTAAAAATAAATTTTATTAATAATTTTTTTTAAAAAAACCATTTTACTTTAAAAATAATTTAAAAATAAAAAAAAAATCAGCTTAAAATTTAGCAATTTGTTTAGAATGGAACTTTGGATATTTTTAATATAATTATATTTTAAATTTATTTACAAAATCTCTGTTAATTTAAATAAATCACTTTAATTTATATAGATTATAGTTTTTTTTTTATAGTTAAGTTTTATAAAAAAATTTCTTAAAATTAAATAATTTTAAAATTACGATATAAAGTATAAATCAAAAAAAAAATAATATAATATTATTAATCTATTATAATATATTTTAAAGAATTAATTATTAGTCTAATTGGTAAAATATTTCTTGTTTTATATTTAAAAAGTTATTATTTAATATGTTAAAGATTTTTTAATTTTTTATTGCTTGATATATTAAAATTAAAAATAAGATTATAATAAATAAATATATAAATATTTATTCTAAAATTTTTTTATAAATGTAAACCTTTTCAAATTATATTAAAACAAATAAATTTTATATTTTTAAATTAATACAGAGTTTTCTAAACTATTTTATTTAAAAATTTGATTTTTAAAATATTTTAAAAAGTTAAAAAAAAAAAGATTATTGCAAAAAAAAGTTTTTTTTTATGGTTATACATTATTTTATATTAATTAAAAAAAAAGGATATTTTTGGTTGACTAATATTTGTTATAATTTCAAATAAAAAAAATTTTTAGTAATTAAATTGTATTTACTAATATTACATAAGCTATAATATATATAATTCTATTGCAAAAGCAATAGGTAAAAGTAAGTAAATTATTTTATTAAATATTTATTTTATATTTAATAAGTGTAAATAAACTTTATTTCTTTTTTAATGTGTAGTTTTTTTTAATTTACATTTACATTCTAAAAGTAAGTTTTATAAATTATTATATACTACTACTATTATACTTTTTTCTTTTGATTTAAGACTCCTTTAGCATATAATCAAGTTTGTAATTTTTTATAACAAAAATAAAAATAAAAAAAAAAAAAAAAATATAAAATAACAATTCTATTGTTAAATTTGTGATTTGTGTATAACATGTAAATCTACTCATTAATATAAATCATAATTCTTCGTGTTTTTCAGTTTTTACAGGAATGTTACTTTCACTGTTCACTTCAATTGTACTCTTACTCTGAATATTATTTGATTCCGTAATTAAAGATTTTTGGGATTGGGAAATTCTTGCAGCAAAAGCGGCAATTTCTTTATCATAAGATTCCCATTCTGGAACTTGACGTCTTGCACGATCAAGTTTTGGTTCTTTTGTCAATGGATTATTACACTAATAAAAAATATAAATTATTTTGTTTATTAATATTTTTTTTTTTTTTGGTCTTTTTTTATTTAAAAAAAAGGTCAATTTATCTTTTAAACTTACCAAATCTATGGTTCTTGCTCCTGCAAGTGATTCATCACTACACCAAGTTTCACACCAAAGCCATTCAAGTGGTAAAGAAAATATTGGCACAATATGTTGCATATTATTAGGTAAATCCTGATCTAAATTGGCCAATGAATTTGGGTCTACACTAAGTGATTGATACTGTCCACGTATCTGATCTCCTGCTGCCATATGACGGAATCGTTGTAAATCTACAACATACAATGCACTATTTCATAGAAAAATTCTATTAATAACGATTTTATTACCGAAATACATAATACTTTATCATACCTAATGTGATATGGTTTTCCTTTTAAATGATCCTTCCAATATCCATGCCTCCAAAATCGAAATCCATCCATTTCTGGCCTATTGTCACAAAATGGTGTATATCCATATGGGGCTCCTTGAAGATCCATATCGACTAATTCTTTTAAATCTGCTCGTACAATTTGGTCCGCATCAACAAATATAACTTTATCCAAATCAAGTGGAAAAAGTACATCAAGAAATAAGATCTTGTAACTAAAATATAAATTACAAATGTTAGTAATTAATGATTCTTTCAAAATAGAAAAAATTCTTTAATAATCACCCCCAGATAGTTCTTTGCTTTTCTTTTTGTGCTCTTAACCAATGCGGCCACTTATATGTAACAAGTTCATATTCAAAATTATATTCTTTAGCCATATGTGGGATAAAATCCTGTATATAAATATGTTAAAGAGTTTTCATTATAAAATAGATAGGTACAACTAATTTCAAATTTACCTTGAAAGATGGTGATAAAAAGTTTTCGATAAACCAAAATTTAACCCGACTTTTTGTATGCTTCAATACACTTAGAATCATTATAGACAAAAATCTTTCATACAGATGGCCAGATGCTACAGAAAATATATTAATTTCTGCTTTATTCTGTTTAGAAACATTCTTTGAAATCCTTTATTTAGGTGAAAAGAAGAACCAATTAAAATCTCCATTAGAATTTCCATTAAGTAAGACGGAAAATATATACTTACTTATCCATAAAATAGTTCCAAATTCCATCTTTTTCTTCAAGTTTTAATACATCTTCATTTTCTTTACCAGGTTTCCTAGTAAACCTTGGATAAATAATTAATCCTTCGAAGTTATTTAATACTATTTCATTCCCGACTTCTTCAACATTACGACTATACCATCCTTCACTTCCAACACTTTGTATATCAAATATTTCCGATGACTTTCCTTCTCTTAAACTAAATGTCCATATACCAGGATTTGCTTTTAATTGCAAATATCCAAGATTTGCCATTATAATAGTATCTACCATTACAGGATTATTTTTTGTACCAAGTACAATCTGTAGTCCGCTTGGAGGTGCTTGTAGTGTCATATCACGTGCATGACCCTCAATAAGAATATTATTTAATTCAAATACTGATTCCACTCCTTTTATCCTCAAACGAGAATCTAAATTTGCTAACCGAATATTATCCAAATCGTGAATAGAAACTTTAGGTGTTACTAGCCATGCTTGAATTACATCCATTCCAAGTGTTAGTAAAGGATCTTCAGGTAAATTCGAAAAATGCGCGGATGGGGCGATTAGGTTTCTATTAAAAAAAAAAAGATATTAAATAAAAAATGACATGGTGAAACATTTTACTTAAGTATAAATTTACCCAGTTGTAGTATTAAATTTCAATTTCGGTTCTAATACATAACGATAAAATCTCTTTATCGGAATTTCAGCTAAATTCATCTTTGGATTAAAATATAACTCAATAGCAACTCCATCAATTTGCGATAGTATCTAAGAATTGAGCGTGATAAATAAAATTTTTTTACATAATAAAATGAAAGCATTTCCATGTTACTTACCTCTAACATCGTGGACCATTTTTGTGCCGTTTCACTTAAAGGATCAATTAAAACACTAATCTTGTATAATGCTGCCTCTATATCACCAACAACAATTTTGCTATAATATAACAAAACAATAATCAATCACATATATTATCAAACTTATATATTTTTATTTATCTTATTTCTTACCTATTTTCTGATTTCAACTTCTTGAATGAAAGATCTCGCTTTAATTCTTGTCCACCAAAAAGACCAACAGGAACATCTGATGTCATAGAAGCAGTTATTATAGAAGTTGCTTTAGTCACAAAATCTGGATAATTGGACCTAAAAGTAAAATAAATTAATAACAAATTTTATTAAATTAATCATAGATTAATAAATAAATTTACCTGTCCAAATGCATTGTTAAATTAACTGCTTTTGCAGCATTTATTACAGGTTCGATACGCTCTGAGAATTCTATATCAATTAATAAGTTGAAATCGTCTACGACGAATAAATCTTCTTTAATGAAAGGTCCCACAACCTATTAATTATTTAATAAGAGGATGTTCAAAAAAAAAAAAAATAATAATGGTTCGCAATAAGTATAGGAAAAGCACATACACGACCGTTAACTATGATAGCAGTATCATTTTCATTCAATTTCAACGTTTTCCGTGTAAATGAATTCCATTCTTTCCAATAAGTTTGTGACTTGATTTTATCAACAAATTGCCATCCAAAGGATCTGGCAGAGTTTGTGCTTTCAGAATCTAAAATTGGTATCTCTTGTGATTCTGTTTGTTCAACAAATGGCATTTTAATTTTATTTTCTATATTAAGATATTCTTCGATAGCTTCTTTGAGGATTTTTGGCAAATCCGGCATAGTTACAGTATTTGTTTCAGAACTGTGTAATATAAGATAAATAAGAGAAGATAGACTAATATCCTCGCGTGCACTAGGTTGAGTTGAAGGATTATGAATGAATGCTATGCGTACGTTTGATGATTCATCCTGGATGAATACTATTGTTAATAAATATTTTTTTTTTTTAATTAACAATTAATATAATATTAACATATTACCAAATATTTCAAAGCTTCTAATCCTTGCTTAGCTCCATATTCACTGTCAAAATTAGTTATAAGTAATAATGATATAGGTACTTCATTACCAACTTGTTTCGCTATAGATAATATAAAAATAATAAAATTTAATAAACGTATACTCACTATAAACTTTATGAAAAACGATAAATAAAGTATGTGAATTTACTTGAATAAATATATCTTATACTGTTTAGTTTTTCGCCGTTTTCTACTAAATTTATGACATTCAAGGGTTGTGAATCTGATACGAACACATGAGGGTTTCTTCTAGACGGGACTCTTGGTAAAGTCATAAAATATTCAAATACATTTGTATGATCAGAAATTTCACCAACGTACACCTATCATAAAAAGAGTACATATATATAAATTAATTTAATTTTATTTATTAAAATCAATTAATTTCTTATAAGAATACTTACTTTCTGCTGTATGAATCCAGTGTGTTCAGCAATAGTTTGAATCATATCTTTCTGATAATTCTATAAATAAAAAGATTTGTAAAACGAATTGTAAACAATAAGCACTATAATAAATCAATCTATATCACATCGAATATATGCGTGAGATAGTAAAGTTATCTGTCCTTCAAAATTCATAAAATAAATTACTTACATCATCCATATCAAAATATTTTCCATTAATAAATAAAGCACCTTTTCCTTTTCCATCAGCATTTATTCTGAATTTTTTAATAAATTCTGTTGCGCCAAGAATCTGTTCTTCAAGCGAAGATTCAGTATCAGACTTGATAATATCGTCAAAAGATTTAACTGATGTTTTATCCTTAGGTGTTTGATCGTTAATAACTTTGTTGAATTGGTTTTCTGCAATTTTAACTATATTAGCTGAAGGTGAATTTTTCAACTCATTAAGAACCTGTAACAAAATAAAATAAAATTTTATTAAGAATTTAAAATCACATTAAAATTAAATATGGCTTAATTATAATTTTGTTATATAGCTAACCTGTGAGGAAAATTGCATGATTAAGGGCATTGTATACTGATCAATAAGGTAATAGAATATCTTCGCCATTATTATAGCTATAAAGGTAGAAAAAATTAAGTGACCTTTGCGAAATTTTAGGACAGGATTAATATTAATAATTACCACTTACATTCATTTTTCTCTTTAACAACAAGCGGCATAAGACCAAATCTGATTGGAATATTTCTTTCAATGAACAATTTAACTTCATTGATAACTTCAAGACTTTTCACAGATGATAAATCAATAACGAATAATACATTAAACAAGTTTTTGCGTATATATCTCATATGTCCCGGATAAATTGGATGAAGGATCTAAATTATATAATATGTGTGTAAATATTAAAGTTCAATGAAAATATAAAATATAAAATAATAGTATACATCAAATATTCTAGGTGGCCAGTTCGAATATCTTTTATCTTTTTCTATATCGTTAAACCAAATTATAATATTTTGTTTTTCTGACTTGTCGCGAACATCGAAGATTCCTTTAATTAACTCTTGTGAAGATTTTACTTCCAATATAATAGGTGAAGCAAGCAATTCAACAGCTTGCCGTGAAGTCATATTAAGACTCATAAGTGACAACACATTTTGTCTTTCACGTCGAAGAAGTTTCAATAAACTGTTTTTTTTTTAAAAAAAAAAAAATATTATTATTTAGGATTTGATGATAAAATTTCATTAAGATGATATCCTTTCAGTCGACTCTTACCTGAATGGATCAACAGAACTTGGGTCAACTGTTAGCCCATTAAGCCAAAAAGAATTGGATTCCAATCCAATATAATTTTGATTTATTTTGATTTCCTGTTTAAGCGATGAATTGAGATTAAGCTGTGCGATATGATAAGAATATTTTGGTAAATTTTGTGACAAATGTGCAAGAGTCGACAAAGGATTTTTTGAAGAAATAATGAACTGAGTAGCTTTTAAGCCAAGTTCTTCATATAAAAAAATATTATGTAAGTAAAATACTCATTACCAGATTATTCAATTGAAAAAAAAAAACTCATTAAATACCTTTAATTGCACTAGTTGTAAGTGGTTTAATCTCGGATATATTTTCATCAAATAAATGCTCGCTTAACTTTTCTCTGTGTGAATTATTATAAGATTCAGAGTTTTCATTTTCCCTTTCATTATGATCATCTATCATACAAGGATTATATTAAACAAAATTTTGCATGTTTTTGATTATTTGCAAACATCAAACCCCTACCAGTTTCGACTTTACGATCATCAATTACAATGTAATCAGTTTTCTTTAATGCTAATTCCACTCCATATCCAGCAAGATGTAAAGAATTTCGACTACCCTTGGGAGGTTTATATCGTAAAACATACTCGACTTCTTCCCTATCAACCAAATCGGCTATAAATTGATGAAAAGGTACAAAACTTGGTGAAATTACGTCAGCATATAATATAATCAATGGTTTTGTGGTTTCTGCATTGGAAGATAAAATATGATCAAATGACAAAAGTTTTGGATGTTGATCGGAACTATTAAGCATGATCAAATATGATATTAATATAAAATATAAAATATATAACTTATCACAATCATATAAAAATAATAATTGTTACCTATTAAGAAGTTTATCAAATTTTCCGGTCTTGCTAATTCCGGTCAGTTTTTTAAAAATTTCGACATTACAAGCTTGATGACCATACCAATCAACCCAAACGTCACATTCGGGATTGAAATTAATATCAGGCTCATGTTTGCTTGGCACTACGGTCGTGTTGTAATAATGGTAATAAGCTTGAATCGCTGGAGCAGTCGTATGAAGCGAAAGAGAGAATTCGAGAATTGATATTGACGTTGGTGTTGATAAATACTGCTTTGATTCGATAACATCGAGTGCCGTATTATACATTTCATGATAAGTTAATTCGGAAGAAAATAATCCTAGGTTTATAAATTCATTTATAAGTGGATAATATGCTGTAGAATTCTCTACAGAAACAGATTCTCTTTAAATTAAAACAAGTTAATTATTATAAATATGTTGTGATAATAAAATTTTGTACTCAAATACAATTAATTAATTTAATACATACATTATTTCGAGTAATAAATGAGGAGCATCCCAAGAAGTTTTTAACCATGTTTGAACGGGTGGCGTTTCCGCTTTAGAAACTATAAATATTATACAAAATAAATATGACACCAATAATAAGGTGTTATACTTTAATTTTTTTAATACCATTTAAAAAAAGGAATAAAAAAGA
The DNA here is from genome assembly GCA_021464525.1 of Rhizophagus sp. LPA8_4_AMF. NCBI lineage: Eukaryota > Fungi > Glomeromycota > Glomeromycetes > Glomerales > Glomeraceae > Rhizophagus > Rhizophagus sp. LPA8_4_AMF. The sequence continues at coordinate 14,007 of JADRCO010001158.1, forward strand.
TTTCGAGTTTTAACTTTCAGATCGACATTATCATATATAAAATTGTTACGGAATTCACATTCACGTGACTCGTGACTCGTGACACGCAGTGTGGCTCGTAAAGTAAAGTATAATTGTTGATTTGTGATAATATTCAGATAAAAACTTATGATTTCAGCTAGAATTATGATTGTACAGTTTTCAATGGCAGTTCAAAAAACGCAAGGAAATATTATTTCTATATAAAATTAACCATATTTTAGTTGAAGTTTCAGCGTAAACGACATGAATGTCGATCATATCGTTCCTTCGCGTCACGTGATAGTTATTTCTATGGTTCGAAAAAAAGTTCACTAAAATCTTGAACCTAACTTCAACAGTATGATGTATCTCCATGACAAATTAAAGTAAAAACTCCTATAAACCAAATAGCCATGATCATTAATTCGTACAGATATAGTTTCACACATTTTATAACACTACAGAATTAGATTAGGTGTGAAAACTACACCAACGCAAGTGTAATTATTTTATTTCTATTTATGATTTTTTTTCAACATTTTAATTCCGACAATCTTAAATTAAGATATTTTGTTGATTGGATTGATAATTAGTGCTTCGATCCGGATAAAATCTTAAATATTTTAAATGGCATTATTGCCGAAAAAAAGATCGTATCGGCCAGAATATTTAATATATTATGAATCAAAAAATTGATAGTTTTAACCGAAACGGATACCGGATAAAAACCGGATAAAACCGCTTCGGATCGAAGCACTATTGATAATAATGAAAGAAAAAGGGTTAAAAGGTACAAGTACACAACATTTGTATTGTTGCGACAAATATCGAATGACTAGATTATCGGAGAAATCATAACTAAAATAAGTGAGTAACATCATTCATTTAATTTGAGCACTGAGCAGGAGAGGCAGAGTACAATGTTGAACAATACCATAAAAGAGGAACAAAATTACAATGAATTCTTTCTTTTTTGTCTGTTATTTTCTCTCTTCTTAAATGTATTTTTTCGTATCTTGGATGAAATATACTATGTATTTTCTGTCATAAAAATATCTTTTATAAAATATTGTAGGTGTTTTTTTTTTATACGAAACAATAATAATTTCGCGATTCTACTCTATCCATTATTGGAAAATTTTATAATCATACCGAGTTAATGTATTTTCTAATTATGTAATTGTATGTACGTTTAAAATAGGAAGAACAATGAAAATAGAGACACAAGAAATTTTATCGCATTAATTATCACATTCTAATTAATTATAATAATTATATATTGTGCATTATCGTGACAAATAAACCTGATGAATCAAAAAGCGATACAAGATTTCAACTTTATTTACCTTATTAGCCTTAATAGCCGCAGAAAAGTCAAAATACATGACTATTTCTAGAAATTTTAAAATAAAGTAACATTTCACGAAAAAGTAGGCGTTTTTTTTTTCAAGCGGAATTGATTACGATAGTATTACGATGCAATAATGTCTAGGAGAAAGATCATCATTTAGCATTCGGATTTATATGACCTATATGGCCGTGGTTTTTATGTAGTGTTGTTTTTGTTTATTGTTTTACGTGGTTATTAGAGTTGCATTGTGTAATAGTAGTTGGCATTCAAGTTATGTATGCATGTTTGTAGTTAGTAATTATAAAATTAGGCCACGTCGTGGTTTTTTTTTGGTTATCTGATAATAATTATCGCTTTCATAGTAAAAATAATTTTTACTTTTAAAATATTTTTCAAATTATTATTCCTATATATCTGTAAATTTATATAATTTCATTCTTAAATATCATCCATTTCCTTTATACATAATTAATAATGGCTTTATTCTTCTCTATAGTGGGGGGGTATGCAAAAAGACTTTTCCATGTCAAAAAAGTTTTTAGATAGTATCATATCCGATTTTGAAACATCAAAATATAATCGTGATTTATGCCCAGGAGGATTAAAAGTTGTACGAATCCCAATACTCCATCTCCGAGTCCAAACGTACCTCGTGATGATTTTATGAACTATGTTGAGAATAGCAAAGAATTACAAAGACTTGGAGATTGTTTGTGGAAACTTTCAGCTTTCACAAATTACGTGTTCACCAATAGTGTTAATACCTATGAGGTATAATATTCCTTTTATTTTATTTGATTGGTAATGATCGACAGAGACAAGTTGGATAACAGAAATCCTTTCCGGTATATATATATATTATTAATATATTCTTAAAATATATTATTATATAGGAAAGAGAGAAATTTGAAAAGTTAATCGAAGAATTAGAAATTAAAACGACTGAATTTCAAAATATTATCATAGATTGGAAATTAAAGCGTTCAAGATGGAGCAACGCGATAAAGAAAAAGATCAAAGCACTTGGAAAATTTTCTTCAACTCTTAAACAAAAATCATTAGATGCAATGGTCAAAGATTCATTAAACTTAAAGATTCCAATTGAGCGCATTAAAGTTTCATATAATTTTAATGGTCTTCAAACTTTTGATACTTGTGCTGCTGAAGTTAACCCTATATTTAGAGGTAATAGAAATCACATTAAGCTTTGTTGGTATGAAGGTACTAGAAGAGTTGCTGAGAAAAAAGTGGGAAATTTTAGTGTTAATGATGAACAATATAAAGAGATGATAAGAGAAATTAAATTTATGAAAGATTTAAGTTCTTGTAATAATATATTGACAATGTAAGTATTTAAATCGTTACATTTCTATTTTAAATTTTATTTTTTTTATTAATTATTTTCTATTTAGATTTGGATATTGTCAACGTCCATCTGGTTTTTCCATTATTTCACGATGGGAAGATTACAACCTACAAACTTATCTCGCTGAAAATAAAGACCTTGACTGGATCGAAAAATTATCAATTGCTCGAGGAATTGCTAATGCACTGAATTATTGTCATAAAAAAGACATATTACATTATGATATTAGAACGTTAGTATAACATCCCTTCGTCACGTGTTTATGTATTTTATTCCGATTTCTAAAAAAAATTATCATTATTATTGTCAATTATTATTTATAAAGAGAGAACATATTATTGAATCAGCATTTTGAACCCAGACTATATAATTTTCGAATCGATAAAAAATCTACTGCGCCACTTGATGTAAGGTAATAAATCTGCTCTGTGCTCGTGACAAAAATTAAAAAAAATTCAATCATTTTTTTATTATTATTACAGATATAATTCACCAGAAAGGATTAGAGGTGAAAGATATACTAAAGCTAGTGAAATATATAGGTAATTAATTATTAATATGTTCAGTATTTAATTATAATTTTTAATAACCATAAATCTATTTTTATAGTTTCGCAATGGTCTTGTGGGAAATTCAACATCATGAGTTACCTTATAAAAAACAAACATCTGAGGAAATTTCCGAAAAAATTCTTAAAGGCGAATATCCTCCACAAAAACCTATACACGGAACTCCTGTAGAATTCCAAAATATTATCGAAAGAGCATGGGCTCATGATCCAGAAGAACGTTCCAACATGGAGAAATTGTATAATAGACTTGACATATTAGATTACAGAAATTTACTAGTTCAAAATGTTGGGTTGATTAGTTATAACAAAGAGAAAGAATCTATTGATGACAATTCAACAGAAGGTTTAAAGTCCCCAAAAATTATTGGAAAAATACCAGACATTTCAAGGGGAATTAAATACCATCAAAATAAGCAATATAAGAAGGCATGGAAAATATTTGAGGAATATGAAAGTAAATCGAATGATATTGATGGAAAATATTGGGTGGGATATTATTATCTTAAAGGTTGGCATGAAGGTACAAAGGGTACACCAAACTCAAGAGCTAGTGTGTCATTTTTGAAGTTAGCAGCTGAATCCGGACATGCAGATGCACAATATTATTATGCTTTAGCGATAATAAATTATGGTGTGGCAGCAAAAGAACATCGTGACAAAGATAGAACTAAAATTGCGCTTGATTATTTAAAAAGCTCAGCGAAACAAGATCATCCTGATGCTTTAAAAATGCTTGGAGAGATAATTAATAAAGGGCAATATCCGCGGTATGGACTAAGCAAGGATGTTATGATAGGTAAAGCTATGATCGAGAAATCACGTAATTTAAGAATCAGAAGTTTTTATGGTTTTTGATGAAAAATATTAATTTAATAGTTAATTTATTTTTTGTTTGTGTATGAATGTAATTCATAATATAAAAGACTACCTAATCAGTTATTACGTATGTATTACATTATTGCTTTCTGCCAATCGGCCAATCAAAATAAAAAATATTTATTTTGTGAATGATTGTGAATGTGAAAAGGGTCACATTTATTGACACACGAGAACACACGTGTTTAACAAGTATAAAGTACATCATTTTCAGTCGAGTTTTAGACGCACAATTTTTTTTATTTCTCTCAAGTTTCGGGTTAATCCAAGTCAATCCACAATCATAGTCAGTTTTATTTTCTCTAATAAAATGGTGTCGAAGCAATCGAACGGATTTAAAGTACCTTCGCTGACGGGTATGGCATTTCACGTACTTCTTCGTATTTCAAACTCTGAAGATTGGCACGCTTGGTCAAAACAAGATCTTATTGATATAATTTGTTCAAAGAACAAGAGTGATTTGGTAATATAATATTATTCTTACATAAAAGCAAATTGCAAACTTGTATTTCGTCCACCTATATTGAACATATTTTAAAAAAAATTAGACAAAGGATCGACGCAACGCACAAGAATTAATTGACCGGTTGGTCAAAAAAGGTATAATAAATTTATTATCAACGCGTACAGATAGCAAGAATCAAGAAATTACAATATATTGGATTAGAAAAAATTTGGAAAAATTATCTATACAAGAATCAAGACAGAATTCAGAACTGACACCAAAATCTGAACTTAGTGCAAAACGACGTTCAATGGCATCTATAATAAGCAAGGCGCAGTCAAAGTTGAATTCGCCTTTGACTACAAGTACGGCACGTAGTTCTTCGACGCAAAGTCCATTGAAAAGAAAATCTTCTTTACCGTTATCCGCATCAGTCAAAAGGCCAAAATTCAAGTCACCTTTATCTCGTGAATCGCATAATCCAGAAATTAAGGCATTATTGGACCAGAAGCGAGAATTAGAAAAAGAAATTGCCAAAGTTGAAGAAAATATCAGGAAGATTAAATTAGTATTGAAATATCAAGAGACGGTAAATATAGTATATTAACTTAGTAGTAATAGTTTCAATTTACATAATTGTTGTACTAAATTATTTCATTAAAGAATGAAGGCAATAATATTGGACAACTAATTAAGAAATGGCGTCGAGCAAGTCAGGAGACTGCAGAATATTTATTTTCAAAAATTCCGAAAGAAAAATCCTTTTTAGAAGAGGCAGGGTTCTCGAATGCTTGGGGTAATTGGGGATGGGATGAAGAGGATCAACAAAAGCATATTGTAAGTTATTCGGATGGTGAGGAGGAGGATTATAATGAATCATCTAATCAGAAAAACGAACTTGAACAACGTACCATGAAATCAATGCTTTTACGAATGGGAATTGATTTAAAGTTGATCAGATGGAATGAAGATGATGAATGTTTCGAAGATTAAAAGAAAGATCGTTTTAGTATATACATTATGAAGAAAACTAATATAATATGAAATCATGATTAATATAAACAATTCTTATTTTATATTTTAATATTTTATTCATATTAATTTATATGATATGCGTGTGTGTGTTTTTTATACAAACTAATAGTCTGTAATATGTTGAAATGTTTTTTCCTTTAAATTAATTATTAATATTTTCAATTGTTATTGCAACTTTCCACGTTCATTAACTTCATCAACTACTAATTCATCAGTATATATTTCCGAAGAATCAATTTCACTTAAATCAAGTCTATCAAGACTACCACTACCACTTTCTTCCATATGTATTAATCTTTTAACAGCGGCAGCATTTACGGATGCATTCATTTTCCTATAAATATACCAAGCTGCAAAGAATAACAATACACTACCAACAGCTAATGTAACATAATTAATTGTACGAGAAGTTGAGTCCATTTCTTCAGTTAAATTACGAAATCTCGAACCAATGAATATATATATTAATAATTTTGGTAAGCTTAATGCTGTAGCTAAAAAGAATTTCCAAAAACTAACGGTTTGAATTGTACCAAAAAATGCATTTGACCAGGGAAATGGGAATGGGCTCAATCTTATTAAAAATATTATCTAATAAAAAAAAAGTTTTTATGGTAAGTGGATGTTGTTTGAATTTAATTGGATTTAATTATTATTTTAATTTTTAACTACCTTGAATCCACCTTCTTCTATAGCAAGTGCTAATTTTTGAAAATTACTTTTCTTTTTTGTGAGCTTTCTAGCATAGCCAAGACATATTGATCGACAAATGCTATTATTCAAACGAATTATGTTAACTTGAAATAGAACTAATTTCATATATATTTTTTTTCTTTAGCGAGATAAACTTACAAAAAGCTAAAAGATGCACCAAGCAAAGCAAAAATGTATGCTGGAGCGAATCCAAGTGGGAATCCGTATATGAATCCACATATAAATATCATAGATCCATACCTATAAAAACTCAAACATTAAAAATAAAAATTTTGATCAAAATAAAACAATTATCTTAATGAAAATACCCTGGAATTGGTGGAATACTTGAAGCGATTATTATTCCTCCGATAATTAAATATCCAAATTTTAGATCACGTATTTCTTCTGCTATCGGAGCTAAAGCTATTAAAAGAATATGTATATAATATTACGTCAAGTTTAAATAAAAATTTTTAATTAAGCGTCTATATATTGAATTTATTTAAATTTTTATTTTTATTTTTTCCAAGATGCTTACTATAAAAATATTTATTATGAATATTTTGACCATCGTATATTATATTATTATTAACCAAATTACCTCTCATTATTGGTTTCTCAAATATAAAGAATAATATAGTCAAAACAATGACTATTATTGATGTCAACAATAAAGTTAATTTTTTTCTTCGTGGCATTTCTCGAAAAAATTCAATGATATTTGACATTGTTGATTATATATATATTTATTTATTTAAAAAAGAGTTAAATGCAAATAATGAAACAATGTATATTCTGGTTGGTTGAAAAATTATTTAATTTAAATTAAATTAATTAATTTAAAAGCTTAATAAATATATCAAAAGAAAAAAAAAAGGTTGTGAAGAAAAGAATTTTAAACAAATTTTTTTCTTTTTTTTGTTATTTATAATTTTAGTTAATTAATACAAAGAAAAATTTCACGCGGATAAAACTGACATCCCGTTTTATAATATTGGGCTTAGGCTATTTTAGCTCGTTATTTAAAAAGATGTGCTAAATTATATGATACACTCGTACAGATCAAAGATTTACAGAGCCACGATGCAAAGCCAATTTTGTAACACGCGAAATCAAGTACTATAGAATCAAAAAATATCTATTGACACTCACAAAAAGCATATATAAACGTTGTAAAAGAATTATTTATTTATTTAGAAGCATATGTACAGTATATACCCCTCTTGTACTTTTTTTTTTATTCTATCCATGTGTGACTAGATAATTACTGTTCGACTCTCTTTCACTTAATACTTTTGCAAGTGATTTCTAACCGGTTTTATATTTTACCCGATATTTGGTATATCGAGATGTATAAAAACATGATATAACGATAAAATTTACTTTCACGAAAGAACATATAAATCTCGGTATAATTTTGTTATATTAATATTTTTCGAAGATTTTCATATGGATCCCAAAATATCGTTAAACAGTTAAAGCGGCTGTTCATGCTGAATGTTGATCAATATATATTTTTTGATTTCACTAATTTCACCCCATAGTTCCTATTGGACGGTGACATATAAGGGGTGAC
>JADRCO010001159.1:0-21895 GCA_021464525.1 Rhizophagus sp. LPA8_4_AMF
AAAAAAAAAAAAAAAAAAAAAAAAAAAAAAAAAAAAAAAAAAAAAAATAATATAAAATAATATATATATAGTATATAAAAAAAAAAGGAAACGAAATTTACAAGGTTAATGAAATAATGAAAATATTCAATGATATTTTCTGGATGTCCGGATTAATAAAAAAAAAAAATAATAATAACAAAAAAAAATATGTATAATAAAAAAAAAAGAAAATTCATTACAAAATTCATTATAAAGTAAAAAAATTTCATTCGCCTGCAAAAGATTTTTTTTTTTTTTTTTTTTCTTTCACGACAGAGTTTTTTTTTTGTAACGTTTAGTTGATGACGTGAATATAAAAAAAAGTCCGAAATGATTTTTTAAAATGAAAAAAAAAAAATATTTACTAAAGAAAAATAAAATTTTCAAAAATAAAATTGTCCAAAAAAAAAATGTCAAAAAATGTCAAAAAAAAGGGAATTAAATGGAATATTTAAAATGGAAATGGAATTTTAAATGGGAATGATTTTTAAAATATTAAAATTGATTAAAACGATTTAAAGTTTTTTCTTTTTATAAAATATCGATAGTTTTTGTGATTAGGCGAATTAAATTTAAATATAGCCCATACGCGAGTAAAGTAAATAGGGCGGTGGATAGAATGTGGTATAAATAAAAGTTATACCCACAGAAAAAATAACGGGGAATAATAAGATAATAATAATAAAAATAAAAGGAAGCGAATCATTAATTTCCATCCTGAAAAAGCAATCCCACCATCTCGCAAGGATTATTAAAATTTGAATTGTTTTTTTGTTGTTGTAACGCGTGATGAAAAAAATTTTTTTCGAAAATAAATTGTTATTAAACCCTTAAACAGGGTACTCTATTATATAGAGTCGGTATAATAAACCCCTACCAACCACAGTCGCAATACATTTGATGGATTGATATAAAAAAGATGCCAGTAAATTTCGAATCAAATAAAAAAAATAATTATACGAAATCGAAACACGGTAAAGTAGGTATTCGAAATTAAATCGTCATTTTGTCGAGAAAAAATTCGAAATTTCTGACACAGAATTGGTCCATCTCACATGCACGTTCAGGAATCATCCAATAAGACATTTAGATAAGACGTCTTTAATAATAATAATTAAAAATGTGTCCGCCTCACAATATAAAGAGGTCTCAAAGTCTCGAGATTCGTGAATATTTGCACTCGGTGAACGACGGGTTTTTAGCGGTAGAGGTTACTTTATACCGAAAGAAAAAAAAAAAAAATAATCTAAATTAATCTTTTGATTGTGCTCTCACAAGTTTATCCGATTCGGTTGTTTTGATTTCGTGACGGAATTAATTCATGTTTCGGAAGGACTTGTTTGTATACGGGTTGAACACAGAATTAATGTATATATCGAACAGAAAATAATTCAATAAAAAGAAATCTCTCATCCAAATTGTTTCACACATAGTGATTCGGAGAAATTCGTGATGGAGGAAGAGAATCTTTTTTTTAGAGAATTCACTTTTTTTCCGTTTCGTTTTTTTTTTTCGAATTAATTTAACATGTAGTTGCCTTAATAATATAATAAAATAATATTATTACAAACATTATATAAAAATATTACAAATTATTTATAAAATAATTAATTATTTTACTTACAAATAAGAAAGCAACTGTTTCGTTAATAATAGTGGGATATGCGAGACGGATGGATGGAATTATTTTTTTTTTTTTTTTTTGGTTTTTTTTTGACATTTTTGACGGGGGGGGGAGGAGAAAAATTAATATACTAATTGTTAGCTCTCTCAAAGACGAAAATAATTTTCTTTCAAAGTGCTAACTAAAACGCATTATATAGGGGGTATTATTTACAACGGTTATTATTTTTTTTTTTTTTATAATGGGCGAACAGCCGCCGAATTTTTATCGGATGAAAAAGGAGAGGGTTTATATAACTTTAGGAAAAAAAAAACTTCAGGGTGACTTCTTTACCATCTAAGGAATGATCAAAGTGATAAACAAACACCCCCCAAGAATAATCTTTTTTTTTCATGATTGTGCTATGATGCAAATATGCAATTGGTTTATTTATGCCGGCGAATTCCTTTGCCCCAGGAACCGCCTGAACCGCCTGGAAACAATCAAGTTGAAAATCAATAAAAAAAAAAAAAAACGTTTAACAAACACACCAAATAACGTCATTGATGTTGGGTGGTATAACAATTGAGAAAGTTTTTCATGTTATGCTATTATTTATACTAAACTATTATAATTTAATTTATAAGGGAGGAAAAAAAAAATTTTTTTTTTAACGCCTAAAATTTACGCCTCTTCATTCTTTAATTCATAATATAATAATCCATTATTTTCCATTGAACCTTAATATTGAGAACCTTTTACAGCTCAAATTAAAAAAAAAAAAAAAAGCCTGTACAGTATTTAAAATTCGTCGGATAGAAAAATTAAAATCCAAATCAAGTAAAGATCATCTGCGCCACCTCGCGTTTACAAAAAATATTATTTACGCGAAATATACAATACAATACAAATAAATTTATACAATCACATTTTTTTCCCTCAAACATTGTCACTATAGTTCTTTTCCCATGGGGATGGAATACGCTTAGATTATCAATTGTAGTTGCACAAAAAAAAAAAAAAAAAAAAAAAAAAATTTTTTTATTTAAGAATATTCCGGTAATACATCCAACATCCATCCCCTGAATAAATAACTATGACAAAAACCTGTTCCAAGGTATTTAAGAAGAAAAGAAGAGAAAAACTTGTTAATTTGAATTATGACGAACTCGTGGAAAAACATTTATGTGAATTGAATGCAAAAAAAAATTTTTTTTTTCCTCAATAATATTTTTTGGGGGAAGAAGGGATAAAAAGGCTTATCAAACATTTAATTAAAATTTATTTGTATATAAGCGCGGGAAAAGGGGGGACAATATTAATAGCATGGAATCTAGGGAACGGGAACCAAATGTTGTAACATGATAAGTAATATGCAGGGACAAATATTAAAGTTAGGTTACTTCCATTATTTTAATCTAGTACTTAATTCCATTATATCTTTTTATAGTAAGGGAAAAAAAAATTTTTTCTTCTTAAAATAATACTTTTTTTTTACAATGGAACCCGTTACAGCTAATTGGATGCGTATAAAAATAATTAAATTTCAAAGATAGATTGTTTTTATTCTTTGGATTAATTAACATGTGAAGGCGTAAAAACAAGTCCTTTTATGGAGTCTTTATAAAATAATAATCTTAATAATCTTTTTGTTTCAAATGTAAGTTTAAGAATGTATATTCTAGGTTTCTTTTTCAGGATTCTTTAAAGTAAAAAAACTTCTTTTAAAGATCATAGAATATATTCGTCACGCTATTGCATAAGTATTTACAAATTATATAATCATATTGAATTAATTTGAGTTTTTACGTTCCACCTCTTCACTTATTAGCGAGCACAAAAAATATATAATCATGTGCATTCGCACATTCTTTAAATTTCTAGGAATCGAATCTTTAATAATCACCTGATATAATAATATCGCACAGAAATTACAAGAATTGAACTTTATTCCTTAACTCTAATTAAACTTTAGTCACTAAAACTTTAAGTAAACTCTAAAAGATAAAAATAATTTTTTTTTTTTATTTTGTAATTTGATCAACTTTTTAATTAATTCCATTTATATTTTTACCATTGTACTTCTTTACCAAAATCAAAACTTTAAAGATGCAAGTAAAAGAAAAAAAAAATATGTATTCTCATACATTGTGAAACAACTTTATGAATTAATGTAATGTAGTAAAATTAACAAGGAAAAAAAAAAAAAAAATTTCTGTAGTTTTTAATTTACCAGGTTTAGAGAATTTTTATGTACATTAAATTTTTTGTTGTTACATTTAACATTTGTACTCATAGTAATTAAATGACTGTGCACCTTTTATGAAATATTGTGCTTTAATAGAAATATGCAGGATTAAAAAGTTAATTGGATGAATCACATGTTTATATAATATTTTTTGCTATTACAATTATCTTATATGGATATTTATTTTTTATCGTATGCCTTTTTCTAGCAACTTGTTTATGTTACTTAATCCAACTTTCCCTAATTTAGAAAGCAATGTCTTAACCGTATTTAGGAATATTCGAAAAATTCGGGAATTTTTTTATCACATATTTGAAAAAAAAGAAAGAGATTATGGCTTAGTGAAATTTAGATCGTGGCTTTTTTTTTTTTTGTTTAGATCGCGGCTTTTTTTGATTTGGTAAAAAGATAGTAGCAAATCAACCTTTTTTTTTTTTTCTCAAAAAATTCCCCGATCTAAAAAAAAAATTTTTTTTTTTTTGCATGTGTTATACAGATAAGAAACGTATTTTCAGTATAAGGAAGGTATTATGGTACTTTTTGATTGACACAATGAAACCTTATATCGTTATTAACATTCATAAAAATAAAAATTTTATTTTTTTTCTCTCTTAAAATATAAATTATCTTTTTTTTTTTTACTTAAAATATAATTTAAAAAGGACTTTTGTTAAAATTTTCCTTAAAAAATGGTACGAAAGTTGGCGTTAAAAGATAGATTACTGTACATGAATTATTAATACAATATCTTTTTATACGTGTTTAAAATGAAAGTTTATACCTAGTATTTTAAATTATATACACTTGATATTAAAATTATACACTTGGTATTAAAATTATACACTTGGTATTAAAAATTATACACTTGGTATTAAAAATTATACACTCGGTATTAATATTATACATCTAATATTTAACTCTTGGTATTAAAAAATTACACTTAAATATTAAAAAATTATATATTTAAATATGTGTAAAATACAACAATATAAACTCGTCCCAAATTTAGATTGAATTATATCTATTATATAACTATTTATTATATCGAGAATATTTATGATATCATAAATCCTTCATCTCAACTTATCAACATCTTAAAACTCTTAATTTTATAATTTTTTTGTCAATAATGAGTTTACTGCGCCATACCCATTACTCGGATGTCTATCGGAGAATCGCCGAATTTATTATTTGTATTAAAATTTTTTAAATCAGTACATTCTATTACATAAATTTTTATGTATTTTTGAACTTGAAAAAAATGATGTTGCTTATTTATACTACTTATATTTATATTCGGTTATTTGCCACAAAGATGAACTCCGTCAAACAAAATATAATGGGTTAAAATTAAAGTACGTTATTTTAAAAGATGATTGTCAAATATTAAAATTATCAATTTTTCCGTTTTTACTTTATATAGTTTCTTTGATTATTTTTAACATTTTAATTGGTTGATCTATAGAAATACAGAAATTAGAAATATTTATGCAAAAGATTATTGGAATATGAAGCTGTAAAAAATCCAAAGAGATCTTTTAATGATGTCTTGTAAGTTTAATATTCCTTAAAATTACTGTGATTCTTTTTGTGATATGACTTTTTCGACCATGAATCAAGACGAGTTAATAAATGTTGAATTCTCTTATTCACATACAGTTTGTTTATACGGTCAGGAAACTTACTATTAGAACACGTTTAATAATAGGATTTACTGTTTATACAACATACATTTAACTAAGCGAGAACTCGTAGATTCGCAAAATTCATACCTAACATTTAAACTAGAATCAGATCGTTTTTCGAAATATAATTGTGAATTTGTGATAGTCTTATGAAAGTTTACTTGGTTTTGTGAATTTGTGATCGTCTTATGAAAATTTTGGTTTATTATTACTTTAGTCTCCTTGAGTCATCCAATGCCGGTCAATTAGGGACTAATGGGGTTTTAGTAGACATAAATATTGGATCATTATTAGATGCGGTCATAAATCTAAACTGGATGATTTGAATGGGCAGGTACTCCAATATTTTTACTATTCTACCCAAATATTGTCGAAACGCAGTAAATTCAACTAGAGTTAGATCGAAGGGTTTTTTTTTTCATAGAGGTGATTTATTATTATAGTCGATTCAATTTTAGCAATTATTCTATTTAGAAGATTAGTCATTGAAAGTCATTAATTTCATGTGAAAATAATATATATATATATATATTTGTAAACTTGTAATAATCGTCACGATTACTAAATCTTTTTTTTTTTTATTACAAGAACGAAAAAATTTCACATATTGGGAATATTTTCTAGGTTATGTAATGTTTCTTTTTACCAATAATAATGTTTTACCAATAATAATGGTTTTAATATTAACAAAAACAGTATTGCTTATATAAAATATACAACAATATGTTTATAAAGATTATTAACGTTTTTGGTTTTTTTTCAAAAGAATTTTTTTTTTTCCTCATCATCTTTTTGTCAAAAGTTGCTTTTTTTTTCCTGAAATCTTTTAATTATTAATAATGATGACAGGATTTGATGAATCTACGATTAAAACTGTAATAATCGTTTCAGTTTAAAAAATTTGCTAAGAAAAATTTACTTGTTTTATTAACATCATCAATTATTAATGGTTTAATAGACTAATAATACTGAAACTGATCTTAAAGAACGTAAGAAAGTATATCATTATCATTATTCTAAAGATTTCAATGAAGAGAAAACTAAACAAGAAGATAATAACTCATCCGATATTGGAATTAAAGCGGATGATGATATTTTCGTAATAATGTCTTGTTTGTTAAATTATTTTAAAAAAAATTCTATTCTTTATTGGAATAAATTATCTCAATATCCTCAAATCAAATTATTGTCATTCGCTATTATTATAATTTTATTATCCGTTTATTTTGTAAGTTCATAGTGAGATTTGATATGTTTTTTTTTTGTTTTCAAGATGGTTAAAAAGATATTTAATTTAATAAATATAGATGATTCCAAGTCCTCAACCATCTTATTTTATAAGAAAATTCACTGATTCCACAAATGATATCTTTAGTGAAATCAATTCAATCGACCTTCCAGGTATGTGTATTATTATCTAAATCGTGATTTAGAAAAAGAACTTTTGTGGTATACATTATTATTGTAATTATTGTATATCTAAAAAATTTTTTTTTTTTTTTTTCGTTCTCTTTAACACTTTAATCTTTTTAATCTTTTTAATCCCTTCAATAATCTCTTTAATCTCTTTAATATTTTTAATCTCTATAATAACTTTAATTCCTTTAATCTCTTTATTCCTTTTAATCTCTTTAATCTCTTTAATATTTTTAATCTCTTTAATAACTTTAATTCCTTTAATCTCTTTATTCCTTTTAATCTCTTTAATATCTTTATCTCTTTAATGTTTAAACCCTTCAATCTTTTTAATCTCTTTAATCCCTTAATCTCTTTAATCTCTTTAAATCCCTTTAATCTTTTTAATCTTTTTAATCTCTTTAACCCCTTAATCTCTTTAATCTCTTTAAATCCCTTTAATCTTTTTAATCTCTTTAATCCCTTAATCTCTCTATTCTCTTTAATCCCTTTAATCTCTTTAATCTCTTTAAATCCATTTAATCTTTAAATCCCATTAATCTCTTTAAATCTCCTTTAATCTCTATTCTCTTTAATCCCTTTAATCTCTTTAATCTCTTTAAATCCATTTAATCTTTAAATCCCATTAATCTCTTTAAATCTCCTTTAATCTCTATTCTCTTGAATCCATTTAATATCTTTAATATCTTAGCTTCGGATGCGATTATGGCACATACAGTATCATGCCGACGTGCTGCAAACATGATAGAAAGAAGTCCAGCTTTTAAAAATAATGGAAAAATGATTGCTTCAAATTTAAGATTATTTGGAGAAAAAGTTATGATAGCAGGTCAAGATTTACGTAAAATGTATCGTAAAGGTTCTTTTGTTTTTACAGCATTTGATATAGAAATTGATGCTATGATGAAAAAATTAGAAAATTTAGAATATGGTGATATAAAATATTTTAGTAATAGATTAAATAAATTAGCTGGTATAATTAAAGAATTTCGTATTATGGTAGCTGATACAATTAAAAGTGTAATAGATGCTGAAAATACTAGAGATGGTGCAGAAAAATATATTATTGAAGGTATAAGAGAAGCGGAAAATTTTATTGTTGAGAAAGTAAATTCAATTGAATTAATTAAATCAAAAGAAGACCTTCAAATTACAAATGATATTATGAGACATTTACATAATACTGCTTTACATTTAGATAAAGTTAATAAGATTTTAATAGATTATGAAGATAAATTATATGATTTAAGTACTGAAATGAGTGAAATTACAACTGGAGGTTATGATGATATTCTTAACCTTTCTAAAACTGATCTTAAATATTTAAAAAATTCCGTAGATATTTTAAAAAAGACTCATGGTAAATTTGTTCGAAAAGAGAATTTAATAGAAGGTTGAATTGAGGAGGAGATGAAATAGGAAGGAAAGGGAGTGTGAAAAGGAATATACAGTGAATATACACTATACATGGATATTACATGAATATTACATGAATTATTATATTATTAGTATATTAAGTATTCAATACGCGTTTTTTATGTTTAAATTTATATATTTTTTATCTATAACGTGAAATTTCATAAATTGTATAAATGTATACTCTCTAATCTCTATAGGTGCACGTCTATGTCTGGTCCTAAGGGAGGTGCGCTTAGAATGAGTTGACAAAAGAATGTCAATCAATCTATTTATCTCTCATTTTCATCATCGCTTTCACTTTCACTTTCACTCTCGCTTTCACTACCATCACATCTTTTTTTCCAATCCCAAAATTTTTTCAAAATTTCTTGTTCTTTTTTATTCATCTTATTTTACAAAAATAAATAAATAAATAAAATAAAAATTTTTTTATAAAATTTTTTATAAAATATTTTACATTTACCATTTCATATCCTTCGTCATCCTCATGATCATATCCAATTAAATGACAAATTCCATGTGTATATAAAACGGGTAATCTTTTTTCAACATTTTCATCATGTTCTTTACACCATTTTATAATATATGGTAAAGATATTATCATATCTCCAAGATTTTTATATTCAGATGTTAATGGAGTTGGTAATTTACCTGGTTTAATCGCCTATTATTAAAAAATATTTTTTTTTTAAAAAAAAAGAATAAAAATAAAAGTTATTTGTTATTTTTTTATTTTTTTCTTTTTACCTGATGAAATGGAAAACTTAATATATCAGTTACTTTATTAATATTTCTATAACGTAAATTTAATTCTTTAATTTCATCTCCTACAAAAAATACTCCTAAATCCCATCTTGAATATTCTGTGTAATTTAATATTTGTTTAATTTCTTTACGAATTATCCTTCTATTGGTTATTTCTTTTAATAATTGTTGTACTGTTGATTTAATTATTATTGTCATTTTTTGAAAAATCAAAATCTCAAATTTTTTTTTTTACAGAAAATTTATAATTATAATTCCTCACGTGATAAATTAGAGCTAAAAAAATTGTATATTTTAATACATTTTTAATTGTACATATAATTTTTCTTTATATTTCATATATCAAATAATTATTATATAATCCAAACGAAAAAAAAAATTGTCCGACTTATACTTCTTATCTTTATTATCTTAAAGATTCTTCCTTCTTCCAAAAAAATACCCTACTTGTTCATTATAATTATTCATTTTTTATTAAATCAATTAAATTTTCTTTTGGTTGTTTCATTTCCTCGGGGAAAAATTCTAATAATTTTTCAAATAATTCAGTACGTTCTTGAAAGGTATCATGAGCTTCATCTAATAAAATATTAATAGGTGAATTAATTAAAATTTTATTTCTTTTTATCAGTGTGTAATTTAATTTACCTTTATTTTTATTGAACAAACTTGCTGATAATCCACGAAACTCTAAACTTTCATCTTTATTTGAATGATCAACCACTTGAGCAAGTTGAATTTGAAGATATTTAAGTGCTTTAATTGAATCACTTTCGAAGCATATTTCTCGAAATCTTAAATAAAAAAAAACAATTTTTTATGAGGAAAAAAAACAGAATTGTTTCAAAATTTATAAATTGATTTACTTACTTTTGTTTTCTTATTAGGAATTTAATTCTTCTTAACAAATCGTCAGATTTCGGCCTGTTAAATCCAAATTTAATAAATTATA
Source organism: Rhizophagus sp. LPA8_4_AMF (assembly GCA_021464525.1). NCBI lineage: Eukaryota > Fungi > Glomeromycota > Glomeromycetes > Glomerales > Glomeraceae > Rhizophagus > Rhizophagus sp. LPA8_4_AMF. The sequence continues at coordinate 10,110 of JADRCO010001159.1, forward strand.
AATATTTATAAAATTTTAACCGAAAAAAAATATTAATTACCTGATTAAATGTAATTCCCAAAAATCATCCAATCTTTGTTGTCTGGAAGTTTCTATTTCGACAGTTCTTCCTCCAAATAAATATTGAACTTTATTTACGTAGTCATAAACCATTTGATGGGCATGTCTTGGACGTGGTTCTGCTGCTTCATTACTTGCCCAATAACATTGATCAAAATTTTCACTTTGATATAATTTTGTCCATTTTCCCATATGTAGATCATAGGCCCAAAATGCATTCTTAACTGATGAAGCCTTTTTCTCTTTTTTATCTTTAAGTCCGGCAAGAATGAAAAATTCTTTTGTCTCGATATCAAAAGTTGTTCTTTGAGTAAAAACTACTAGATCCTGATCATCTTGGGCTGCGTAATCAGCGGGTAATTCATATATCGAATCCGCGTTAATATCGTAAATATAAAAGTCACTATTATGTATACATGTGTACAAAAAAAAAAATTAATAGGATAAAATATCAAAACAAATTCGACAAATCCTAGTTATTGCCTACCCTAAAGTCAATCATGAGGCAAACCTTAAAAATTTATTATCTCTATCTCCTCCTATTATATATAATAATCTTTCAGTTTGATCCAATAACATCGAATGGCCAATACGTGATTTGAAATGAACCGGATCATTTTCGTCAGACCTATTAAAAAAAAAAATTGTTATTGTTATCTTATATTTGTTAAGTTATTAAATTCATAAATATTATATTTTACCTGATTAATTTCCATTTCTTTGACATAATATCATAACTATATAATCCACTGTAATAAAACTGGTCTGCATCTGGATGAACTGTTCTACCACCAAAAACATACATAATCTGTTTTTCGGAGTCTATACACATTTGATGGTCATATACCAACCCAGGTCCACCTTTCAACTAAAATAATTAAACCAAGTTAATCTAAATTATTATTAAAAAAAAAAATCCCAAGCGTTAATTTATGATTTCTCTTACCAATGTATTCTCTGAAAGTTGTTCCCACTCATTATGTATTATATCGTACCGATAAAAATCGGAATTATAATTCGCATTTGCACGCATATCACGCCCAATGAATCGTCCTAGAATATAAATTCGCTTTGTACTAGGATCTAAACAAATTCTATGGTTTGACCTTGGACTTGGACCACCTTGCCTAAACAATAATTCCCCCAATTAGAATTATTTTCAATCATGTAATAGTATGTTATCTCTTAACTTACTCTCTGGTATCACAACTAATTAGGTTCCAGATTCTTGCATTCACATCATAAACCCAAAAATCGGATAAATTTTTCGTCCCATTCCACCCTCCAAGTAAATATATATGTCCTGCCTATTTAAAGTATCATAAATTATTTAAATTATTCATGCGAAAAGATTATATTAGACAATACACATACCTCAACATCAATACACATTTGATGCCCTCCTCTTATACAAGGTGAATCACCGTCTTTCATTTCACAATAATATTCACATGATAAACAAAAGCTATTGATATGCTGGCGCTATGAAATAAAAAAAATGAAACGTACCAGCATTTGTCGCTTCAATTTTTGTCCACTGTAGTTTATATTCAAAACTCCGAATATATTCCTCAAATAACCCTTTTTCCGCAGCTTTAGTCATACTATCTTCCGCCATCTGAAAGTCACCGTTCACAACAAGTTGTGTATATAGCTCCGTTAAAAAAGGGTCTTCAATGAGTAAATTGGTTTTTGATTGAAGCAAATTAAAAACATCCAAATAATTTCGCTGACGAAAATGCTTTAGACAAAGACGTATTGCCTCATTTTCTCGATACTAAAATTCAAATTTCGTGAATAAGTTACTTATACAAATTTACGTGATAAGTAAATGTGACAACTTACAGTGATATAATCATAGTAAGCTTTTTGAACAATTTCTTGATCTCGTATTCCCTTCAATTCAACGTACCATATGCTAAAATTGAAATTTGGCCCGTAAGCAACAAGTGGAACAATCTTGATATATTGACATGGTAATAGCTATATGTAATAAATGAGATAAATCAATTGCCAAATAATTTAATTGGAAGATAAAAAATAGTTTAAGGTCATACAAACCACATTATTTGCTCGGTATTTGAGTCGAAAGGTTTCCGGAAACTCGTCATTCCGTAATCCTATAGACAAAAAAAAATATATATATATACATTTCAAACTATTTTGTTTTTTTCTAGAGTTTTAATATGACAAGTTACAATTTGTTTTAAGAATTGAAAAAATATGAGAATTCTCCAACTACCGCTATTAAGTAATTCATCCATTTTGTTCGGTGTTAACCCTCCGTAAACCTTGAACTTTTTGAGGTTACATATGTGTTCTGTGTAACAAATAACGCGCAAAAAGGTAGTAAGCTTTTTAAATGAATATATGCGATTGAATCAAGTATGAACTCACCTTTATAAAATTTTCCAAACGTTATACTATCTGACATTTACATAATTGGGTGAATTTTGGTTATGGGTAAATAATTTGATTTTGTAATCTTATTAATTCCTAATGAACAAAAAAAAAAGGATACGAACAATGCTCATTGTTTCGAGTTTTATTATAATATATTGCATCTCATTATTACAACTACTTGACCACCTGGAAGACTGTTCCAAAGGTTTGTCTTCCATAATATTGCGAGGATAATATGCAGAAGTATACGAAGAATAAGAATGAATATCATATGACAACCTTTCTAAAGAAAGATCAAGCTCTAATAATTGATTTCGTTTCTTGGCGGAAAGCATGTTTTTTATTCAATAAATTGGATTTTCAAAAATCTTGTCACAAAAAGAAGAATGCGATATAAAGGATCGTCAGATAGCAAACTATTTATATAAATTTGTTGTCTATCACATTTTCCGAATTATTCCGTCATTTTGATGATGATATCTTGCATGCAGAGTTAGTTTAAACAATATGTAAAAACCACAATCAAAAATATTTATTTTTTAAGTACTTCAGCACTCTAAACGTGTCCACATTGGAATAATGATCGACTGACAATTTCTATTAATTAACAAATATTTGTAATACAGATTCCAGTATATCATGATGGGAACCCCGTTTATATCCCTTCCATTGGTTTAATCAAACAACTTGCAATACGCAAGTGATTTTATGTTCTAATTGTTATTAAATTAACTTTAGTGTCCATTGGTAATTAAATTAGCATTTTGTTTGAGAACACTCGAGTAAGTACTGGAGGTTGACATAGACATATAATCAAGACCTCGAAAACAATGTTAATTTCTCTAGATATCATGCATTCATGTTCTCATACACCATCAACTATTTATATTTTATTTATTTCCAATATATCACTATATATCAGTCAAGTACAGTGAAATTTATTTAATATCACGTTCCTTCATACTGTGTTGATAATATTATTCTTAACGATCATTCCTGATGTTGAGTTACCAATCTAATCATTATTCAACAGAAAAAACAATTCTGTAACATTTTATAAAGGTATAATTCACTATCTGGTCGACTAATATCATAAGTGAGTAAGGCTTTGAGAATTCAAAAATGCCTACATGATGCAAATATAACATTGCACTTCTGTTAAATACTCAATAAATAATATTATTAAGGATTTGCAATGGATACCTTTTGATATATTTATGCTGCAATGTAAAATTTCTTTTGGGCATAATACTTTCGATTTGAGCATAATACTTTTGATTATAATCAAAATGATCATTTTAACCCCACTGTGCAGCATGTGAAAAATCGTAGCCGGTTGGCGGAGGTGGCCTTAAGGAAGGTGGTAAATTTTTGGGCAATCCCGGTGGTAATTTATATTTGACATTTTGAACAGAAGGTTTATTCCAGTCTATCTGTGTAGTAAATCTATTAGATTGTCGTTGAAGGAGGTGCGGGTTATGCGCCAAGTAATCTATAACAAAAAAATTATCAGATCAAAATTTCAAAATTTCAAAAAGTATTAAATGAATCTATTATTTACAGTATGGATCAACGAATGTAAAATCGATTCCTTTTGGAACATGGGAGTATTTACAACTTAATCCGTATGGGCAATATCCATCATCTTTAAATTTTCTACAAGTAGGATTCTTACTATTTTCAATTAATAATTCAACAGGATCTATGAAAAAATGTTTTAGCTTTTTAATTCGCAAAAAAAGCATGATAAACTACTAATGAATTAATGAATAAAAATATATTTACCTTTATATGAATCATAGTGAAGTTTTACGTTATTTTGGTGTTGAACACCTTCAAGATGTTTTCTTCTATTTTCAGCATTGTCAGTCAAGGAACGATCGCAATAATCGCAATAATCTTTATAAAGATAAATTAATTAGAAACTTCGAAATTACAAAAAGAAAAAATTCTTTCCAACTTACACTTCTTCACCATTAATAATTAATGTTGGTTTTAAAGAAATCTCGCACAAAAATTATGTGACATAACAGCAGCAGGTGACGTTTATATGTGAAATCACGTGCGTTGAAGATTAACTAAAAAGTTTCGAGTAAACGGATCCCATCATTTATTACAAATACAAAAAAAAAAAAAATAATTTATCATCAAGCCATCCAGAATAAAAAGCGTATTCTTTCCGTCTTATTCTAAAATTTAATAAATCTTACAAACAACAGGCCGTTTTTTCTTTTATTTAACAGCATTGTTGTTAACCAACCGCTTCATGTTTTGTTCATCAATCGAAAACAGACATCAAAAGCAGCGTCAACACATTTTTAGAAAGCGTTTACAGAAAAATAAACGTAAGAAATTAATAACCCAAACAAAGATTTTCTCAAAATTACTAGGGCAGCATACTATTATTATAATACTCAACAATTAAGTCGTTATTTTTTGTACTCTCAAATAGCGTTATAAAATTAAAGTTTGCAATCATGGATACCCTTAATATCGGAGGAAATGAGAGGGATCGATTTTATCGATATAAAATGCCCAAACTTATTTCAAAGGTAGAGTAATTGGGTCTATTGCTCTATATTAAGTTTCTATTAAATAATTTACTGGTTTGATGTTATAATTTTATACTAGACTGATAAATCAATCCTAATTTCTAATAATTTGTAGTAATTACAATTATTATTAATCAAAAATATATATATATTTTTTTTTTTTGATCTCTAGATTGAAGGCAAAGGTAATGGAATCAAAACTGTTGTCCCTAATATGTCTGATATCGCTCGCTCTTTAAGTCGCCCGCCGACCTGTAAGTATTTATTAGTAACTAATTAATATTATTTTAATATTAACCTTGAATGTTTATTGTTTGTATAGACCCAACTAAATTTTTTGGGTGTGAACTTGGGGCTCAGGTTAAAACTGATGAAAAAACTGATCGTTACATCGTAAATGGTGCACACGATGCACCCAAACTCCAAGAATTGCTTGATGTCTTCATAAAAAAGTTTGTTCTTTGCGGTGGTTGTAGTAATCCCGAGACTGATTTGGTATGTTTATAATACTTATTGTAATGTTTAATATAAAATTACTATTTGACCTATTTGACATAATATTTAATGTTAATAGATCATTACCGGTAAAAATGCAAATCAGAAAATCATCCTTGATTGCAAAGCTTGCGGTCAAAGAACCGAAGTTGATATGCGTCACAAACTTGTTACCTATATTTTGAAACATCCACCCACTCCAATCAAAGGTAAAGGTAAGAAGGAAAAGAAAAGTAAAAAAAATGGAGATGAAGAAGCGGAATCTCCCACATCCCCAACTAGAGGTGATTCGGCAGAAGGATCTGAAGACGAGTTTACCAAACATATTGTTACTGAAGCCTCCAAACTCCCTACTGCGGATCAAGTTGCAGACGATGATACTTGGGCCGTTGATACTTCCGAAGAAGCTGTCGCTGAACGCTTGAAAGACCTGTCTATCGGCATGGAAGATGATCTTGAACCTCACGAATCACTTTACGTATGGCTAAGAGAAAACCCAGGGGCTAAAAACAATGACGTTTACAAGAAAATTAAAGAACTTGGTATTTCGAAAGAAACTGATCTAGTTCTGAAATATCTTATTCTTAACCTCTTTCCTGAGAATTTTCAAAAAGCTGATATTGAAAAGCAAATTAGCAAGAGAGTAAAGTTATTCCAAAAGGTAAATGTAATTTGATTTTATGAATAAGATTTTGTATTTATACTATTATGAGAATGTATAACTCACTTTATATTCATGATTTAGTTTGTTGCAAATGCGGATGACCAGCTTGCTTTATTAGGAGCTACCGAAGAACTTCTTGCTCAACGTAAAGAGTTAATGGAAAGCAAGATTCTTGGTGTTATTTTAATGAATTACTATCAGAATGATTTACTTGAAGAGGAAGTCTTTCAAGCTTGGATTGAAGGGGCCAATTCCTCCAAATATAAAGGTCTCTTTAAAAGAAATGTCTCTATGACACACGTCGATAAAGTAATTAATCAAGAAATTCGTGAAAAGGCTAAACCTTTCGCGAAATGGCTAGAAGAGGCAGAAGAAGATGACGAATGAAGGTCTCTTCAATAGAGTTCTACATTTACCAAAAATTCCCGTTTCCGTATTTTTTTTTTTTTTTTTGGATTTCTCGTGATTCATTATTCACTTTAAAATATATTATCTATTTTGTTATTTAATAAACTCATTTATATATATTAAGTGTCATGTGATGGACAAATTGTTTTATTTTATTGGTAGTATGTAAATGTATTGTGGCGTATTGTGGCGATAAAATTTGCTGTGAATTATACAAAACTAAATTCGGTAAATAAGCAAGTGCACACATATGAAGATTTGTCTGTTAAAGGGGGTGTGAAAGAAAAATTTAAGGTTTACGGTCAGATAAAGTAGGGAGAGTAACTAAATATAATAATGCATAACATTTCATATATGCAATAAATTAATTTATCTTACTTCAGAGTTTGAAAACTTCAAGCTACGCGCCCATAATCACGCAAAAAAAAATAAGTACGCCCAGCTAATATGTAATATGTAATTGCACAGGTTAAATCACCTGAAATACGTTTGATTCAAAAAAAGAAAATTTATTTAATTGATATTGAAAATCATGTGTCTTTCACAAGGAGATCAACTCGGTATTCAAATGACGGCATATGTGTAAACTCTCTCAAAAAAATTATATAAATAGTTCCAATTTTTTCATCTCTTTTTTTCTTTTTATTTAAAAAAAAACCTATCGATTTAATTAATTTCCGCTTCGAATTATTTCACAAGTACTAGCTCACCCTTTTTTTTTAAAAAAAAAAAATGTCTACAACAACTCATGCGACCAAAACCAATGAAGATATTGGTATGTTAGGTGATAATGTTAAATGGATGGATTTAATTTATGACCAACTAATCTATCTTTCTTTTTCAGAAACAATTAAATCATCTATCGGGAACGAGAACCCATTCGGACATCGAAAAAAAATGGAAGAAAAAATGGTTGGCATGTCAATAGTTTCAAATAGGTCTTCAGAAGATCAATATAAGAATTCAGGACCTGGCAAAGGTCTAATACATTATTTAACGCATCCAAAAGAATTACGAGATGAACACCCTGTATGGCATTATTTCTACTTATGTACCTTAATATTTGCAGCATTCGTTTCATTATTTATTGGACCTGTTATTTTTGGAATGTTGGCAGCAATTGGAGGCGTTGGGACTCCGTTTATTTTATCAATTATGGGAAGCGGAATTGGTTTATTATTGGGATTGGTATTTGGCGTTATTTTCGCTGTAGTCTGTATTGTTGCTTTGGTTAGAGCTGTTGGTTTAGCTGCTGAGTGGGTTTTAGACACTCTTTGGTATGGTGGAAATGATTTATTGGAATTGACGAAAGAAAAAGTCTTGGCATTGATTAATGATTCAAATTGAAATTCTAAACAATATAGATATATTAGTCGTTATTTAAAAAAAGTACTTATTTCATATGTATCTTTTATATTTTTTTACCACATTTGTGGCTGGATGAATTTTTTTTATTGATATTTGTTAAAACACACATATGATTTATAATTTCTTTTCTACATAAATAAAAAAAAAAAGGATTTATCAATTGGAAACATTCTGAGCTAAAATTAATATTATTGTCATGTGGTTTGTTCTATAAATGTTCAAATTAAATAAATATATTGTAGATTTTAAGTTCTATTTAATCTTATTAGTAAAATATATATAACCTCAGGCCTCGATATATTGATATATATACTGTATATATTAAAAACTCAAAATAATGATAAATATCGATATAATTTTGATATAATGATAATTTTCATATGGATTCCAACATATTAGAGTTTGACTGTAGAATGTTTTACAAATAGGAATTTTCAATAAAATTAATATCTTAATTATTTGTATTATTTTAATTATATTATTTAGTGGTTAATAAAATCATATGGATATTAAATTTATTCTTTAGCAATGCATTACCTCTGGACAAAATTATGTAATGCCACCTAAAATTATGCATATGACATTTAAAGAAAGTGTAAAAAATAGATTTTTTATAAAAATTGGTTTTTGCAAAATTTTCAGCATCCATTTTTTTTAAATAGTAGTTGAGAACTACAAATAAAAAATATTTAGATTACTGAATGCTGAAAAAATAACATAATTCTAATTTTTAATTTTTTAAAATGGATTAATTTGCTAATATCAGTGATAATTTGTGAATGCTTTGTTAGCAAGCAAAGTCATGCTAAGATGTCTGAATAGTTCAAATTACTGCATACTTATTTCACTATATGGAGCTTTGCAGTAGAAAGGGAGGAAACTGCTAGAAAAAAATTTTTTTGAGTTAATGCTAATTCTAAACAAATTACAATATTTAGAGTATTTTTAGCATATAATATAAATTTGATTTTTTGAAATAGTATGCTCCCTTTCTATTGCAAAACGCTCATATATATCTGATTCTTCTAGTATCTTTAAACTTGAATTCCATATTCTGGTTAATAATACTTCTCTTTTCTCTTTGTTACTGTGTAATCTGACTAAAAAATTCTCTAACAACTAAATGGTTGCCAAATTAAAAGATCATTTTTTGGTATTTAGTTATTAACTCTATAATCAAATTGCTACCCATACCTTGGTTATTTTGCACTGAATTCCTGATCTTTTTCAAATTTCTGCTCCTAATGTTGCTGATCTTTTCCATTTGATTTATACCTAAAGTATTAGTTGATTGCTAATTTTTCTTTCAAATCTTTAACTTCATTGGATTTTATTCAGAATTCCAAAGATCTCTTATACAACTCACATTTGAATTTGCATAGAGTTTTCTGGCCAGAATTGCATATTACAGGAGTATTACAGGGTTGTTTTCAAATTTTCTTATTTTATACACTTCTATATTTAAGCTATTCAGTAATTGGATTTTTATAATCTTATACTTGTTAAATTTGTCTTAATAAGAGGAATCCAATAATAGTAAGATCACATTTTTAGCATAGATATGACCAAATTATTACAAAGAATATACATTATTTATAAATTATATAAGATATATATGCTACCAAAAATATATTAAATAAATTCCAAATTTCAAATTAATTATAGCATTTCAAATTATTATAGCATCCTAAATTAATTATGGTATTTCTTTTTTTTTTTTTTCTGCAGTACATGTTATACTTTATTAGAGTTAATGTGATAACAAATTATATAAAAATGAAATCTAACTATCTAATATAATTATGTACAACATCATCCATCATTCTAATGAACTCCATATGTGCACTATCGGTGAAATCTTATTTCTGTATGGGTAGGATTGTGGATCTATAACCCATCTTAGCAGAACTGCTCCATAGTCTAAGGAACTTGGCATCCAAGGACCTGCTGCACTGCAACTTTATAACCTTTCACTGACCCTCCAATATATAAAAGGTATACCGCTAATTCACATAACTTTATTATTTCCTGCATATGAATGCTGAAATAGAAATTCCTTTTAATAATATGCAAATGACTCAGTTGTTAAAAGAATCCTCCAGTCTATCACATGGTAATGTTATTAATTCTTTCACTGACATATACGGTAGACTTAATAAATCTATCCATAAGTATTAAGTTGATTATTGTAGATAGGACCCCAATCAAAAATGACTGTTTAGAAAACCAAGAGCTTCACACTTTCCAAATCAAAATAATAGATGAAAATAATAAATCCATCCAAGAAAATTCTATAGTAAACATTAAAATAAAAGAAAAATAGAAAAAACAAAAAACAAAGAAAAAATAACAAATAAAATCTATATAAAATGAAAAAATAAAACCAAAAGAAAAACCAGCAATACTAGGGTAAGTTGTCTATTTATCTCTATCCTTCTTTTGCCGTGGTATATAGAACCATCCAAAAATGAGCCTCAAATCCAGGTACATATCCAATTTAAAGGTATTAGCAAATAACATCCCATTCGAGTGTAGGAGAATCTAAGGTCAAATGTTAATCCAATAAGAGTTAAAATCCAAAAAAGAGTATAGGCCATACACATTACGTAATAATTGTTGTTGTTGATTTCGTACATGAGAATTATTTTTGTTCACGATAATACGTGCCAAAAACGTGTCCAGGTCAAAATCAAAAGGAGGCTTAGTTTGTGATATAGTACAACTTTTTGAATAATGCCAACTAAGTAAACACACGCTTTTGGGAAAAGGAGGTGGGAGAGAAAAATAAAAAAAAGGTAAAGAGGAAGGTGGCAAAGACAAAAAAATATTTAAAAATCTTTTAAAGTCAATAACCGTGTGTTTGAGAAAAGTAGTTTATAAGTATGCTAGTATCCTATTAGTTTTATCTAACTATTCAACTAAGAGGTGATAACGTGTAAGACTGTTGGTATAGTCATAAGTATTATTTAAGAACCAAAGGAAGTCCTCATTTTCAAGGGCTTCTTGTACTCTTTCCATATTATTTTGTTTCGTCTAGTAATAACACTTAAGCTTGAGAAACACAGTACTTCATAGTATATCTGCTTAGAATAATAACTTATTGCTGTAGGTTACTTGCAAACCCAGAATAAAATCTAACAGTCAGCAGTCTACTAAGGCCTACTGAGGATAAAAATCTCAAAGAAACTATTTAAAGAAAATAAAACAAATAAAGAACAGTGTATAGTAAAGGCTTAAGGTGTATTTATTATAAAGAAAATAAAGAAAAATAAAAAAATAAAATTTTTTAACGAAAAAATATTAGTAAAAAATGGTCATGAACACGACCAGAAAGAGTTCATTTCTTTTCAATTATGGTATTCAAATTAATTATGATATTTTAAATTAATTATAATATTCTAAGACTTAAATTATCTAAAACTTTTAATTGATTTATTATAATATTACATAATTTTATAAATTTGCTAAAATTTTATCTGTATTTTACCTACCTTTATTCTGACTTTATAAAAATCTTTCTAATATCTGTAATTTTATTTTAAACATATGTTACTTTATGTAATATTTTTTACGATATTGTAACGTATATTAAGATTTATTAGAGTTAATATCTAAAAATATATAGTAAAATTAGAGTTATCTAATATAATTAATTCCTAATACCATTTGTCATTCTAAAACAGCTCTATATGTACACTGTCAATGAGTATTTTTTTTCTGCACAGATATCCTATAAAAAGTACCCTTATTAAAATATACTTAAAATATACTTAAAATTTTTTTCATGCTTAAAATATATTGAAAATATACTAAAATGGTAAAAATTAAATATAATT